>CM029651.1:38868142-39025642 GCA_017311315.1 Dendrocalamus latiflorus
GTGATGACAACGGCAAAGTTACCCGTTATGGGATTCTCTCTATTCGCCGATAGCGACGGCAGCGCACATCCCTGCGGCCTGCGGGTCCTCACAGCCAGTGGCAGAGTCAGAAACTGTTGAGGAACCGACGCTGGAGACCAGTCCGAGTAATTCCTCTGCTTAAACAAGAACGAATCAATCACAGAATCACAGAATAATAGATTGAACACAGAGAGATAGAGAGAACCACTGGTCTTTCTTTATTGCTTTAGATTGCATCAGGGTACATAATGAGGAGGGTCTAGGGCCCTATTTATAGTCTACGGTGGGGTGCCCAAATAGATTAGGACTCTGGCCATGGAGAGTCCAGGTTTCCTAATACTCCCCCCTTGGGCACTCACCCAACATACTCATGCCTCGTTAAAACTCCATAAAAACCCAGTGGAAAAATTTGGAGAAAGAGTACATGATGCATGTGATGTTGCGATGCACGAATTGCCTCATTAAAAACCTTGGTCGAGAAACTTCATGGAAAACTCGTCAAGGGAAAAAGAGTACAATTCACCCAAATTCATTTGGTCTGCAGGACTTTATTTTTTGGGTACTTAATCTTCATGATCAAGATTTATTAGCGGGTTTATGAGAATTCTCCCCCTGAATTCTGCACTTCTCTAAGTCTCATCATTCTAATTCCACGCACGCACCTTTCAAAGTTAGATGCGGGGAGTGACTTAGTGAATAAATCTGCGAGATTTTCACATGACTTAGTATGCAGTACTTTAATCTCGTCCATCTTTTCCAATTCATGTGTATAGAAGAACTTGGGGTTGATATGCTTTGTGAGATGACTCTTCACATAGCCCGTTTGCACTTGTGCAACGCAAGTGGCATTATCTTCATAGATAATTGTGGGGGTTTGCACAATGTTCATCCCACATGACTGCTGGATGTGGTGAACCATTCGGCGGAGCCAAGCGCACTCTCGTGCGGCTTCATACAGTGCTATAATTTCTGAGTGGTTCGTCGAAGTAGCTACCAGGCTTTGCTTAGACGATTTCCATGAAATTGCAGTTCCACCACACAGGAATACATAGCTTGTTTGTGACTTAGCGGTATGCGGGTCTGACAGATACCCAGCATCTGCATAGCCAATCAAGTTCAGATCTTGATTCTTTCTGTAAAACAATCCGAGGTCCTTGCTACCTTGGAGGTATCGGAAAATGTCCTTTATGCCCTGCCAATGCCTTTTGGTGGGCTCTGCACTGTACCTTGCTAACAGGTTCACGGCAAATGCAATGTCCGGTCTAGTGCAGTTTGCTAAATACATGAGTGCTCCCACTGCACTCAAGTATGGGAATTCCGGTCCCGGGACTTCCTCCCCCTCTTCCCTTGGTCGGAAAGGATCTTTTTCTTGCTGTAAAGACCTACCGATCATCGGTACTTTCGAGGAAAATGTCTTCTCAAAGCCAAACCTTTCGAGCACTTCTGGGTGTAGGTCGACTGATGTATCAAGACTCCTTCAGGGACATGCTCAACCTGCAAGCCTAAGCAAAACTTGGTCTTGCCCAAATCTTTCATTTCAAATTCTGACACCAAGTAGGAGCTTGCTTCTTTTATGTCTTCGGCTGTCCCGATGATATTCAGATCATCTACATACACAGAAATTATACAGAATCCATTCTGGAATCGCCATATAAATACACAAGGACAGTCTTCATTGTTCGCGTAGCCTTTCTTGCAGAGAAAGTCGCTCAAGCGATTATACCACATTCTTCCAGATTGTTTCAGTCCATACAGTGACTTTCTGAGTTTCACACTGTACAGGTTTCTATTTGCTATGTCTTGGTTCGGAAGAGGGATTCCTTCAGGGACTCTCATATAAATCTTCGAATCCAAGTTACCGTAAAGGTATGCAGTCACAACATCCATCAATTTCATTTCCAAATTCAAGTTCACTGCCATTGAGATCAAGTATCTAAAGGTAATTCCACTCATGACTGGGGAGTAGGTTTCTTCATAATCAACTCCAGGACGTTGAGTGAAACCTTGGGCTACCAGCCTTGCTTTGTATCTCACTACTTCATTTCTTTCATTTCTCTTTCGAACAAATACCCACTTGTGCCCAGCGGGGTGTATGTGGGGAGGCGTGCGGCATACGGGCCCAAACACCTCTCTTTTGTTCAGAGATAGCAATTCAGTTGCTATTGCCTTCTTCCAATCTTCCCAATCTGATCTTTTCTTACATTCAGCGAGCGATGCAGGCTCAGGATCAAGATCGATGATGGTGGCAATTTTCTTTGCGAAGTAGATATCGATATTAGCTGTTGTCCTATTCAGGGACTCTCCCGTGTGCACATAATTTATAGCTATTTCTTCATGAGTTGCTTCTTCTGGAGCTTCACCTTGCGCATCGCTTCTTTCAATTGTGATGGCAAGTCCCTTTAGTTTTTCGGCTCCGATGTGTGCGCACACATCCATGCCGATGGGGATATTCAGATCCGGTACGCCCTTTTCGGAAGGTGTCATACTCGTGCCAGGTATCAACTGGCTCCCCTTTTCATTCTGGGGGACTTCAGTGATCGGCTGTAATAAATCCCTCTTATCCTTTTTCACCAGGCGTCCCCAGTTACTAAGGATTCGAGGAACCAGAGTTCTCGTCCTCTTTTTTATTTTTCTGAGGCCTCTGGACGAGATTAGGGATACCTTCTGCTTTCTTTGGTATTTCAACCCTCTCCGGTGCAATGCGTGCAGGCACATGCGACTCAGTCACGCTCTTCAAATTACTAAAGTGATCAGGCAGCTGATTTGCTAATTCTTGCAAATCGATTGTCTTCTAGACTTCTCTTGTCTTCTGGACTTCTATTGTCTTATAGACTTCTTTTGTCTTCTGGACTTCTCTATTTGCTTCACTAATGCGCGGGTCAACTGCATGGATTCCAGTGGCTTGCCACGTAATTTCCCGACATTCTTCATCAAGGGGTTGATTTCTTCCCCCTAATGTTGGGAAATCTTCGGTGCTGACCCTTGCGCTAGTTGCATAGGTGAATGGATGTTGTAGGCCGAAGGTCTAAGGTTGATGAGATTCGCTGCATAAAGGACTGTGTGTCCCCAATATGTAGCTGCTAGATTTCAATTATGCAAAAGGGGTCGGGCAATAAATTTAATTATCTTAATTAAAGCCTCTGCCAAACTATTCTGGGTATGGACATGCGGTACCGAATGCTCAACTGCAATTCCCATCGCCATGCAATAATCATCAAATGCCTTTGAAGTAAATTCGCCGGCGTTGTCCATTCTGATGGACTTGATATGATGATCAGGAAACACATTTCTGATGCGAATGATCTGCGAGATCAATTTTGCAAAGGCGTGGTTTCTTATGGACAACAAACCCACATATGACCATTTCGAAGAAGCGTCAATGAGCACCATGAAATACTTAAACGGCCCTGAGACGGGCTGAATGAGACCGCAAATGTCTCCCTGGATGCGTTCCAGGAATGCAGAGACTTCATCCTTCACTTTCAGAGTGGAGGGTCTAGTTATTAGTTTCCCGGTGGCACATGCAGGGCACACAAAATGATTCGGGAAATTCTTCACAGTAATATTATGCCCATGTGAGTTATTTATTATGTTTCTCATCATCCTAAGACTTGGGTGGCCTAATCTGCCATGCAGAGACAGAAGAGTTCAGAGCTTCTAAACACTGTTTTCAGAACAGTGTACGCTGCAGGCGCCTTGATGTTGGTATAATATAGCCCAGTTTCTAGTGAAGGAAGCTTTTCTAATATTCTTTTGCCATTCTCTTCGCGCTTCGTGATGAGCAGATATTCCTTACCGTACTTTTCGTCAGTCTCAAAGTGGAAACCATTGGCGCGAATATCCTTAAAACTTATGAGAGTTCTAGTCGATTCTGGGTACAATAAGGCTTCTTCAATGACCAAAGTTGTGCCCATGAGAAGTATAATTGTGGCTCTTCCAGAACCGATTATACACGCATCGCTTCCGGCGATTGTCGTAAGGCTGCCATTGCTCTTACGGATCGACTGGAAATACTTAGTCTCTCTTAAGATGGTATTCATTGTGCCGCTGTCGGCAAGGCATACTTCCTCCATAGAGCGCCACACGTGTTCTAATATAACGTATTTAATTAACATGTATTAGAAGGCATTTAACACATAAATAAAATATTCCAATATCAGAACATATCATGCCATCATAAACTGAATAAATGAATGAATTCTTCAAATATCATCCAACCATCACGAGAAGATAACAATTCTTAAGTACCATCCATGCAAATTCTAACATATTCTTTCACACAAAATAAATGACAATTAAAGTCGAAATGCATTCAGTGCACTGGACTTCTTCTGCTATTTTCTTGGGGTGATATTCTCTTCAAAAGAAATCATGACGGTGGCTGCTTCTAGGTCGAGAGGGGTGTTGCTGTCGTAATGGTCTCAAACACCATCAGCGCAGGCGGCTGCTCAGAACGCTCCCCTTCAACCAATGCAGAGTGGGCTTCATGTGCCCTTTGCCATCCCGTTTTGGCTTGCTAGCCTTATTCTCACGTGGAGCATCTGAATTGCCTTTCTGGCTGCGGTCTTACCCTTCCTTCCCCTTTTCTCTATCAAGAGCTTTCGCACCTTGTTGCTCCCGGCGTTGGCTTCACGGCCAGTGGAGCTACCAGATGGCTGAGTGACTTAGTTCTTGCGGAGAACTTCGTCCTGAGCTTCCGCAATTTGCATCATATCAATTAATTCGGCATATTCCTCATAGCCATCTTGACGATAATTGCGAGCGAATTATACTACATTGGGGTGGAAGGATTTTTTTCAATTTTCAGTTTTCGGGTACAAATCCTGTGCAAGGCGGAATTGTATTCCTCGACCGTCTTAAAGTTGGCAAATCTCAGTCTGATCCACTCTTGCTCTGCTTGGGAAAGAATGGTGTACTTTAGCCTCTCAAACCGCTTTTGGAGTGCGGTCCAGAGTGCTAGCGCGCTATTCTCCGTTATGTACTCATTCTTAAGAGTGAGACAGAGGTTGGGCGTCATACGGTCCGCCAATCCAATAGCTGCGCGGAGCTTCCTGGCTCCAAGCACAATCTCGACATCGGATGCCAACATCAGATAGTTTTGGCCATGCTGGGCTAGCTCCTCGAACTCCCAGTTCGTGATGCTAGTCATCCAAATGTGTATAAGTCTACTGCTGGTAGACATGCACGGAATAATTTACTTCGGGTAAATAAATGGTACAAAAGTTTCTCGCAATGTTTCAGAATTTTCTATGCATTTTCTATAAATTTTACTGCTGTTTTCAGTGATTAAAAGCAATTAAAACAATTACAATTAATCAAAACAGTAAATAAATACAGAAAATACATAAAATAGTAATGGCATAAATAAATAAGTTTCAAATGCTAAAAAAATAATGCAAAAATTGGATTCCCGAGGTCCTTTTATGCTAAAATATGAAATTTCAGCAAATTCTACACTTTCTGGGAGTTTATGCGCAAAATTTCAGTTCAAAAAAAATTCGCGCAATTTTCTGATTTACCGAGGGGTTTTCTGCAAACTTCTGGACCCGCTCGTAAATTTAAGGGCTTATTTGTAATTTTCAGAATTACAATGCCTTATCTGCAAAATTCTGGGCTTATATGCAAGTTTTAAGGGCTTTTCGGTAATTACATGAACTTTAGGGTGTTATTCGCAAATTACCGGCCCCACCCCCACTGACCGGCCTTTTCTTTTTTTCTTTCAGCCCCCCCCCCCCCGAGCGGATCATCCTTTCTCGGCCCAAGTGGCCTTGCCCTCCCGCTGGCCCCCCATTCCCACGGCCCATTGGCCCAGCCGGCCGGCTCAATACCGATTTAGGGTTTCCCCTCTCCCCCTAGCTGTGGCGGCGGCAGGACCCGAAACCGGCTCGGGCGGAGGAGGCAAGGCCCCGAGCTGCCGGCTCAGACGGGCGGCGGGGCCGGTGCACGGAGGCGGGTGGCGGGGCCAACATGGGGGCGCTCAGCGGGGCGCGGCGGCGCTGGCGGCCGGAGCCAGGCGGGCGGCCGGAGGGGCGGCGCACGGGCGTGTGCAGGTGCGACGAGGCGGCGGCAGCCGAAGCCAGGCGTGCGCGGGCGCGGCTACGGGCCGGTGAGCCGAAGCGGGGAGGCCGTGACGGTGGCAGCAGCGGCGTGTGCGGGCGCGGGCGCGGGAGGCCGGTGGCGGGCGGCGACGCCGTGCTGGGCGAGCGGCCGGTGGCAGCGCCTTGCGGGGCGAGCGGCCGGTGGTGGCGCGGAAGACGGAGTGGCGGCCAGGCGCGCTTTCGGGCGCGGAAGGCAAAGGAACGGCCGGCGCGCGTGCTGGCGCGGAAGACGAGGAGACGGCCGGCGCTGTTCGGGGCGGCGACCGGGCGGCGTGGCCAGTGCGAGGCGGCGGGCCCCGGGGTTGCCGTCGTGCGGGCATGGCTTCCTCGGCCCGTGCGGGGGCGGATCCGGCGAGGTGCAGCGGCCGGCCGTGTGGGGTCCGGCGGCCGTGCGTGCGCTGCTCCGTTTTTTCTTGCAAAAGCCGTCCATAAATCGGACATAGATGATGCAAACATTTTTTTTTCAATCTGCAATGCTGTGCAGGAACTAAACAGGAAACCAATGCATATATTTACGATGCAATCAGCATCTACCCTGTTTCGCAATCTACCGATCGACATTGTGCCGGCGATTTCAGATCTGCTCGCGGTAGATTTAGGGCGAATTTGCATCGTTCTACAGTGCAATCAACATCTACCTCGTTTCACAATCTACCGATCGGCATTGTGCCGGCGACTTCAAGTCTGCTCGCGGTAGATTAGGGCGGATTTGCACCGTAGAATTTCAATCTAGAACGCGAAAAGAAAATACAGATTCAAAAGCGATCTAGAAAATCAATCTGTGCTTCGATGATTACCTCGTTCACCGGAGCGAAGTCGTGCTGATAACGTGTTGAGGAACCGACGCTGGAGACCAGTCCGAGCGATTCCTCTGCTTAAACAAGAACGAATCAATCACAGAATCACAGAATAATAGATTGAACACAGAGAGGTAGAGAGAACTCCTGGTCTTTCTTTATTGCTTTAGATTGCATCGGGGTACATAATGAGGGGGGTCTAGGGCCCTATTTATAGTCTACGGTGGGGTGCCCAAATAGATTAGGACTCTGGCCATGGAGAGTCCAGGTTTCCTAATAGAAACATCCCCGCAATCCTCACAGCTAGTGGCGGTCGTGGTGGAACCAAAAATTTTACCTTGTAAAGTCAAATTTCAGTGCAACATATTTTAGTAGGTTATTTTTATAAACTTGTGTAGATCTATACATAAAATTTAACAAATATAAAGGTCTTTTCGAAAAATTGTGGGGTCAATTGGCCCTACAGTTTACACCTAACTCTGCCACTTCATGGCATCACTGTTGCGCAGCCACGGCCATGATATGGGTACACGCACCTTCCATTTTGGCCTGTTCATATTAGTTTTTGGCTTTGACTTATAAATAGTAACAGCTTGTAAAGAAACTTATAGAGACACTTGCGTTCGATTTTAGCTTATATAAATAAAGTCACTACAATATATACTACTATCACTAGTACACATCACATTAAAAAGATATTTCATTAAAAGCTAGATACTATAGAGAAGTAGCTTTTAGAAATCAATACAAATAAGGCTATCCCTCCCTCGCTTCTCATTGGCCAGTACAACGTGCATAGCTCAGTACATGCATCACTACACATCTACTCATGTCATTGGATTAGCTATGGGCATGTTCTTTTTAACTTATTTCAGTTTATGACTTATGATATGCGGTTTATGGCTTTTCTCGAACAAACAAACAGAGTAGCTTTTCCGCCGCCGTTTCAAAGTGCTTTATTGTGGTATTTTTTTAGAAACGGCTTAGCGGTTTTCAGTTCGTTCGTACGAACGCTCGTATTAAGGTCAAAAATTATAAACCAAAATCCAAAAGAAAATATCATATAGCTATAATAGTACTATACTCCTAGCTCCGCCACTTCACGGCGTCGCTGTTGCGCAGCCACAGCCGTGACAGGGATGCACGCCCCTTTCATTTTGGGCCCGTTCATATTAGTTTTTAGTTTTGACTTATAAATAGTAATAGTTTGTAGAGAAACTTATATAGAGACACTCGCGTGTAATTTTGACTGATATAAATAAAGTCACTATAATGTGTACTACTATCGACTAGTAGACACCGTATTAAAAAGACATTTCATTTAAAAGTTAAATACTCTAGAAAAGCAGCTTATAAAAATCAATACAAATCAGGCTATCCCTGAATCCCTCCCTCCCTTCTCATTGGCCAGTACAACGTGCCTAGCATCACTACACATGTACTTATGTCATTGGATTAGCTATAAACATATTCTTTTTAACTTATTTTAGTTTATGACTTATGATATACAATTTATGACTTTTCTCGAACAAATAAACGGGGTAGCTTTTTCACCACCGTTTCGAAGTGCTTTATTATGGTATCTTTTTATAAACGGTTTATCGGCTTTCGATTTATTCGTACGAGCGCTTATATTAAGATCAAAAATTATAAATCAAAGTCCAAAAGAACATATCATGTAGCTATAATTGTCGTGTACTATTAGTACTAGCTAGCGATGTATAGACGCATTTATCGATGGATAGATGCGACCCCAACCCGTCTTTCTGATTATCTTAGGATAATTACGCCCTTAAATAAAGCCAGCCACACACCCTAGCCGCTAATTCTGTCCACGGAAAGCTACCAATCCTGCTGCTATCTGCAAGATAATTACGCCATTAGGCCACGGCTTGCCAGAAACGTGCGATTAGTGGGCCCTCGGTGCCTCTCGACCGCAAAGGCAATCGACCGATCGGCGGATATGCAGTCTTCGCCATCGACCTCAGCCGTGTTAGGATAAAGATTAGCTTTTTTTAATCACTTTGCTTATTAGCTTAGTGTATGTAATCCCTGGGAATGGGATTAGTTTTTGTGTGCATATGCAGATGTTTGGTGTTGCGATGACCTTAGCTAATCCCAGCTGCTGGTACACGTGTCTGCTTGCTTTTAAAAACTCTAGGGCTTGACCGCTGTAAATTGTAGTACTAATGTTTTGGCGATGATATGGAGTGTTTCTTTTTAATTTAGTGGCTAAAAACCTAACTCCATACAGCCATGAGAAAGTTGACACATCGATGATTTACGTAAGAATTTGTTTGAAATATCTTTGGATTCTCTCATAATACGTGGAGCAGTGAAGGTGCCCACAACTGCATGCCAGATACGCTGTTCTCCGGGAATAAGCTACTGCACCTGGGATTTGGCCTTTCGATGGATAAAGACATGACAGGTCAGGTCACTGAACTCATCAATTTAGTCAAGGATCAAGAGTCAATACTACATGAAAGATTAGCTCTGTCGAGTTGTTACTCGATTAAAAAATGACAAGCAATTGAGCCCACACCAAGCTCATAAAATTCCTACATTTGTTTTAATCGTCGCATTTCGCTTTTGAAAGTTTAAAATTATTCGATGATGGCAAAATTTCCCAACGTACGTGGTTTACCAAAATGCGTCTTGCGCATCAGAATTGTATTTTTTTTTCTGAAAATAAGCATCAAAATAGTACATTTAATATGCACGAGAATCTGCCAATCATAATTTATTTAGAAGAGAAAATAAAGACAAGACCGCATATGGTACTACTACTGTTTCTTTGTTTTGCCAGACTAACCTACAGGTCCAATCGTCTCTATGCCCCTCTTTACCCCCAAAAAAGCCCCAACAAACAAAGCATGCTCTTGCAATCTTAGTCTGTTTTTTTTTACTAACAGTTTATTAGTCTAATAAATAGTAATTATAGAAAAAACCTAAAATTCAAAAACTACTGAAAAGCCAAAAAATCATTTCCTTGCGTGGAATTATATTTAACCATGGCCCAGCGACTAGACCCACAAATTTGTCAACATGCTGCATGCATGTTTGTGCTTTTGGTCTTTTTGTCAATCTTTATTAATCAGCTTTTCTGAAGAAAAAACCAACTTAAATTTTCAAATATGATGTTGCCAATATACCGCATATATTCCATATGACATGTCATGAGGCCTAGCAAGCACCCCAAAGGACTTGGTTACCAGCCTTTATAAACAAAATCTAACCAGCCCCCTTTCTCCTCATTAAAAATCTGTGTTCTGATCGCAACAAAGAAAAAAGGGTGATCTTTTCCACTGGTACAAAGTAAAAAAAACCCGCTCAAATAGCTCGCTGGAAGCATCGGCCACCAACACGTGCCGGTGCCAGCTAGTTCCACCGGCCGACGTCATACGCGCGCCCGGCCCTGCCCAGTCCCCGGTGCCATCACGCCAGACACGAGGAATAACGAATTGACCGACGGTAGCTACAAATTGAAAGTTCGGTTTCTGGCTCTCAAAAATTGAAAGTTGAATTAAAGGTTTTTAGAAGCGGCTTTTAGAAATCACTATAAGCTCCGCTGACGCCCTGACGGGGACATCACGCACTCCGCCACCGCTATGAGCTCCGCCTCTACCAACTAGACGCTCGTTAGCGTCCTTGTACACCTGGCGTTCTCTGTCTCAGACCTCGCCTTCTTGCTTGGCCCCACTGTCGACAAGTCTCTCACGCTCTACATGCCCACCAACTCTGCCCTTGCCGACATCTCCACCACCACGCCCGCCCTGGGGCATCATGCGCGGCCTTGAGACCTTCTCCTAGCTCTCCTGGGAGGGCGACATCGCTGCCACGAGAGGACAGCCGATCGTCCCCAGCGGTATTGAGATCTTCGATCGCCCCCTCTTTACCCACCGCAACATCCTTCTCAACACCGCCCGCAACTACTCCTAGTCCTTCCCCCATTGTTGAAATGGGGGGCACAATACAGTCAACTCAGCCAAAAGCTCTAACTGAATCAAACATCTCACTATCAGTTATTTTTACTTGCAATCTTATTATTTTAAAGTCAAAAAATCTAACAAAAACCAGAAACTCGAACAATTTCGAACGCCTCTAAAACTCCCCATGCCCAGGCCCCATTCTACCCCACGAAACCGCAGAAAATCCCCTGCCCAGCCTGCGCAAGCTAGTGTCACACACACGTTACACCAGCGGACAAAAAATCTGCAAGCATATAAGCAGCCCCTCCCCTCCCGGCCCCAAAAATTCCTGTCCTTCATTTCCTAGCTGCAAGATTCGGCTATTCATCGCTTCCTCGGCGTAGCATAGAGATCTTGGAAAGTTAGTTGGCAGTAGAAGCTAGCTAGAGTTTTGTAGAGGTTGCTCGATCGATCGAGCGCGTGCAGCTGGTATACGTGCCGATGATCATGCAGAACCCGGCGATGCTGCCTCCCGGCTTCCGGTTCCACCCGACCGACGAGGAGCTGATCCTCCACTACCTCCGCAACCGCGCCGGCTCCTCGCCGTGCCCCGTCGCCATCATCGCCGACGTCGACATCTACAAGTTCGACCCATGGGACCTCCCATGTTAGTATATCCGCCCCCCTGCGCTCACGAGCTAGCTCATGCATGCAGATTCTCCCTTGCAACCGTAATCTATAGTAGTTTTTAATTAGTAATCGTCTCTCCCTCTCTCTGGTGTTCTTTTGGTTGCAGCCAAGGCTGCGTACGGGGATAAAGAGTGGTACTTCTTCAGCCCGAGGGACCGCAAGTATCCGAACGGGATCCGGCCGAACCGCGCGGCGGGGTCTGGCTACTGGAAGGCCACCGGCACCGACAAGCCCATCCACAACAGCGCCACCGGAGAGAGTCTCGGCGTCAAGAAGGCCCTCGTCTTCTACACGGGCCGCCCGCCTAAGGGCACCAAGACCAATTGGATCATGCACGAGTACCGCCTCACCTCCGCCGACGCGCAGGCCGGCAACACCTACCGACCCATGAAGTTCCGCAACGCCTCCATGAGGGTAAGCTAGCTAGCAGCCTAGCATATGTAGTCCAAAAATATATATACATGAACAAGATTAAAAGAACAAACCCTAGCTTTTACTATGTAGATCTGTACGTTCAGTGATCATGCTCATGCGTGCCACCGATATGCATGCTTACTTTGTTGCACCTGCTCGCGCACTTGCACCGTGATTCTTTTTGGGTGCGTAGTGTTTCTCTGGTAGGGGTTCGTCGGCACGCCAGTGTTATCGCATCGGGTTGTGGCTTGCCAATCGACGCAAGAGCTGCTTTAAATGTGTGTTGTTCCAAATAAATGTTCTGTACTTTAGGCAGTTGCGCGAAGTCAATAGATCTGACAATGATAGGCGTGATGCATACGTGTTAATGACTGATTCATCTGCGTATACCTCGTTGTAGCTGTAATTTATATATTTTTGATCCTCCTCGAGCTTAATTTGTGTGATCGATCTGGGCGTGCAGTTGGATGACTGGGTGCTGTGCCGGATCTACAAGACGAGAAGCCACGTGTCGCCGATGGCGGTGCCGCCGCTGTCCGACCACGAGCTGGACGAGCCGTGCGCCTTCGAAGAGAACCAGCTGTACGGGAAGTCGAGTGCCGGCATGATCATGCAAGGCGGCGCCGACGCCTTCCCGCTGCAGGCCGCGGCGGCCACGCAGAGGATGCCGAGGATCCCATCCATATCCGAGCTGCTCAACGACTACTCGCTGGCGCAACTCTTGGACGACGGCGCCCCGACCGAGATGGCACGGCCCGATCAACGCGCCGCCCTCCTCGGCCATCCCGTCGTGAACCAATTTCTCGTGAACAGCAGCGGCAACATGTCGCAGCTCGAGCAGATGGGCTCGGCGGCGGCGGGCGAGGGCGCCACCGGGAAGCGCAAGAGATCGGAAGACGGTGGCAGTACTGGGCTACCGAGCCAGCCGGCGGCGGCAGCCCAGAAGCCGAACGGTTCTTGCTTCGGTGCAACGTTCCACCAAATAGGCAACGGCTTGCAGGGGTCACTAGGCCTGGACCATCAGATGCTGCTCCATTCTAACATGGGGATGAACTGATAGATATCTGCTGCAGTGATCTGAATTATACATGGCGAATTGGTGATGTGAACAATGGGGCTCTATTAGGTCCAAATAAATAAAACTATTGGTTAAGTTGTAGGGAAAGGAATTGTACTTGCGTCAAGTGTCGATCGACTAGCTAGGTCCATTATAGTTGATTTGGTTTGTGGTGTGTACACATTTTTTCTCCTATGTAGTACTAATGTTCTTCAAGCTTAGTAGTAAGATAGGGCTTGATCAGACTTTGAGATCGACGTGCTGGAAGTCGATCTGGAACAGGAGAATCATGTTAAGGCCAAACCGGCTTTGCTTACGTAAAACAGTGAAAAATTAGAGATTGTTTAATGGAGCCATTCATTATGTCATGTAATTGTGTTTATCCTCACTTCCTCAGTGTGTTTCAGGATTACAGCACAAAAAAACGACCACACATACGTTTCACAAAAGAGACGAGAGAATCACCACAGCTAACACCTGCTCCAAGAATAGAATTTAGCCCATTCATCAGTAGAAGGAAGAAACCCAAAATAAATAAATAAATGAAGGGATGAAGAAAGGCTATGGAACCTGGACATTTAATAATTGGCTAAAGTAGGCAAGTTGCGGATGGCATGTAGTTTTCAGTTCAGGTGGTGGATGAGTAGCGGGCCTTTTCATTCTGCTCAAGCTTTCTTCAGATTGGCGAAGAGGTTTGTCCATGTCCAGGCCAACATCGGTGTCACGGAACAAACAAAAACTAGCAGTTCAAAAAAAACAAAAACTAGTCCATTTGGTAGCTCAAAGTGGGATGGATGGACGGATGGACGGATGCAGTGCAGGTCCCCTGGAGCTAGACGGAGAACTGATGATATTTTATTGTATCAGACTGTCAAAGTGTCAAGAATCAAGATAAGAAAGATGATTCCATGTGGCTTAGCCTCCAAAGAGTCAAATCATTGGGCTTCATGCAGCCATTCGTTGAGTTTAGCTGGACTGAACTGGGTCTCAAAAGTTTTCTATCTTTTTTCTTATTTACTACTCTCCGTTCTTTTTATTTAACCTTTTAATTTTTTTTAGTCTTCAAAGTACGACTTTGATCATTAATTTTATAACTTTACATTAAGATATAGTTCTAAAATTATAATATTATAAAAGTATTTTTAACAATAAATTTAATTATATAATTTTTATATAGTCAATTTACATTGTTTTAAATGTATTGGTGATTAAACTTTAAAAAATTTGATGATATAGATTTTAAAATGTCAACTAAAAAAAGAATGAATGAAGTACTATTCTGCCTTGAAATGTAAATTGAGTGTTCTACTGAAGCACGTGCGACATTCCCTGCGTCGTGTCTAGGGCTGTGCATTCGGTTAATTCGGTAAAATCGGTTCGGTAAATACGGTATATACGGTAAATACGGTATTGTTAGTTCGGTAGTATACGGTATTTTTAAAAATACGGTTCGATATCGGTAAATCCCAATTTATTTCGGTACGGTATCGGTAAATACCATATTTACCAAAATTAACGCAAATTGCAAACAATATAGTGACTAGAGCTTGCTAGAGCCCTCTGCTAAAACTTGGTAAAATTACGACTGTGCAGTCTCTGTGCTAGCTAATGACATGAATAAAAATCCTACTTAAAGCTATCAAATTGTCTACAACTGTCTAGTAGATAAAATTCTCAAATTATGCATCTACACTATCCATAAAAATAGTACAACAGCACTGTAGACCAAACTGATCTACTACCCCGAATGAACGCTCATGTCATCCAATCTAATCTGGAGTCTACCCTCAAAATAATATAGAGAAATCAAGTCATTACCATCACTTAATGCTTACTGTTCAAATTTGATTGTATCAATAGAAATGTTGAAGCTTCACTTCTAATCGCTCTGTACAAAGTTTCTAGTACGTACTCTTTGTTTCATGTACAAAGTAGCTAGCTAGCAAGCTCTGTGTCTGTGGGGAATCCGAGCGGGCGAGACCAAAAAGACAGCCCAAAAATCCGAGCGGGCTAGCCTTTGGCGCCAAAGCTTTGAAAGACCGAGCGCATCTGCTGGCTGCTGCACGCGAACAGTTCGGTTTTTCGGTTTTTTCGGTTTTTAATCGGTTTTTCCCGAAAAAACCGAACACCAAAAAAACCTAAAATATAAAAACCGAACCGAAAACCGAAAACCGGTCAAACCGAGTTGACCGGTTCGGTTCGGTTTTTTCAGACCGGTTTTTTCGGTTCGGTTTTTTTTGCACAGCCCTAGTCGTGTCTGTGTAGATTACTCATCTTTTAGCTGGTAGTTTCCATGGCACGATCCACAAGTATGACGTTAAATTCTTTCAACATGAGGATACTTATCCAGATATAAAATTTTCCATGCTGCACACGCAAGTACAGCTAATTAACTAGTCATTCCCTGTTCTTACATGATTGACAAATATAATTCAGCTCGTGCTTCATTTCCCATGCAGATAAGCTTTGAAAAAGTAGAACATTCCTGAAACTCACTGAATCTCTCGGCAAGAAGAGAGAAAGAACTTTATAGTTTAACCATTTTCACCACAAGATTCAGAGTATATTCCAGGTCCCTTGCCCAGCTGTTTTCTCATTTTGGCAGCACTCGTATATGGGAGAACCTTTCACGTATCTCCAAACTACTGGCCAGTGAACATTTTCTCACCGGATAATGCTAGTTAATTAGAAATGGGCCACCGGAAAGCTCTCTCACCGGATAATGCTAGTTAATTAGAAATGGGCCACCTGAAAGCTCTCGCTGATCTCACTTCTATGTCATGGTGCTCCGTTCGTTAGGAACAGGTACTCCATTCAGACCAGATGCTGCCCGATATTTTACAATTGAAGAGCTATCAGAATGTCGCATAAAATACTGCCGTGGCGGCCGTGCAGCTCTACTGGCTACTAGAATAATTCCAGCACACTGCGATTCTGGGCCCAAAAGGCAGGAGCCAATGCATGTAGGCAAGGAATTAAACAGAAGCAGATGAAAAGGAGAAATGCTTTGACACTAGCTAGAAGCTTTGATCACTTGCCTTTTATCTTAGCGTGTTAAACTTTCTGCTTCATGATTGCTCACCGGCCTTTTTTCAATTAGAATGTAATGAAGCTGGAAAGCTTGAGGACCCATATGCCCAGTGGCGGAACTAGGATTTGATCACGCCCCAAGCTAAACTCTAGACTCTAACTAACGTCAATTTATACCCACACCACAGTATAACAAAAGTACATCACAAATACATCATTGATATGAAATTTGAGTTCAATGCTAAAACATAAAATATAATAAGGAAAATATGGCAAAACATAAACAATTAAGATTGATAGAAACATTCACAAAGCTAGCATACCTTGGCAATTTCTGCTGTATTAATTGTCTTGTCTGTAGTCCTCAAGCAGAGCTTTAGGATTCCAATTGGTCTATGAAAAAAGAAGCATTCTTGGATTAAATAACTGAAGCAGCAGAAGTACGCATAATTTCTGTGTTCATGTGCTTTGGAACTTGAATAGAGCTTATACCTTAAACCAGCAGCAGCACTCACTTGCTCAACTCCAAACCAATTTAGTGGCTCAATTCTGAACTCCCATCTGCTCTGATCGCCTAAAACAGTATGAAAATAAAACATGGATTACAGCAAATAAGATTTTTTTCAATACTAATTATATAATATTGCACAGCAAATAAGATTTTTTCAATGCTAATTATATAATATTGCACAGAACAACTTTCAGAACTAAAGCTGTAGATGACCACCAAAGAACTCTTGCCATTTTCGTGCACAGTTGCCCCACCAATCCTAGATCTGAAACAGAGTCTATTCAGAAACACTACCATCGAAATTTTGCAAATCGGCTCATCAGTGTGTAGTAGAATTCTTACATTCCGACAACCGTGAACACATCAGCTATCCCCAGTAGAATGTACTGTGAAAGCAGCCAGAAGATGCTTAACTAAGTGGCCAAGGAACAACCACTGCAATTGGTTTCTCATCCCCTGGATTGATGAGAAGAAAACTAATGCACAAACAAGGTAAACCATGGCAATTCAGATATTCACCTCATAAGGCCCCTGACTAGCCACAAAAAATGTGTCAAAACCGAAAACTTGATCCTTTAGAATGTCTATTGTAGCCTTGGGGATCCTAACATCTTGAAAAGCCTACAGAGTTATCATACTTCCGGCTATGCAAAGATTTCAAAAGGAGCTGGTAACCAGGGCTAATCATGAAAAATGGGGAATTTGACCTACAGAGTTATCAGAAAACTTACAGTGTTAATCGGGATTCTAGAAGGATGTTAGCATATCATTGAAACCCTGACTAGATTGCAATGCGAAATGATATAATACATGCTATATTCTGGACAGAATTTTCTGAGGAATTTTCCACTAACACCCATTATAAGCAATAAATACAACAAGAAATAACCCTTGAATCTAAATTAGTGCAATCTAAGGATTGATCTGAAAAAAATAAGTGCTTTGTTGAAAATCACTAAAATCTCTTGAAATGGTGTTGGGACCATGTTAAATCTGAACAAGTTTGGAAGAAATCAAGAAAATAACCTTTTCTATTTTACCATCTGGAGGCGGGGCGGCGCCGGGAGGGGGGCGGGCCGGGAGGCGGCACTGGCTGGAAGGGGCAGGCCGAGAGCCAGGCGGCGCTCGCCGGGAGGCAAAGGCGGCGTCGGGAGGGGGACGGGTTAGGAGTCGAGCAGCGCCGAGAGGGGGTGGGCCAGGAGGCGGGGCGGCGCCGGGAGGGGGACGGGTCAGGAGCCGGGCGGCGCCAAGATGGGGACGGGTCGGCAGCCGAGTGGAGCTGGTCGGGAGGTGGGGCGGCGCGGGAGGGGGGGCGCCGGGAGCCAGGCGGGGCGGCATCACCTTTTGGCTTCTGCGGTGCGGTGCACTAAGGTTTTGGCTTCTGAGCAGATGGGCGATACCAGGAGCCGGCGACTGTATTGAGCAGCAGGAGAGCAGAGGTAATGGGCCGAGCGCGCGAGAGAAATGGGCCGAATGCCCGATCGAAGCGTGCGACGGCTGCGCTGCCTGGCGGACAGTAGAAATTCCTTATGGGCTACCAGGGCTGAATTCGAGCAATACTACCCTGGGCTGGGCTGAAAACATCTGGGCTATACACTACATATTTTTTCATACCCCGGGCTACAGTCTACCTTGCCATGGGCCCAATTCCGCCCCTGCATATGCCCATGTTGGGTGTTCTTTTAAACTACGACAGATGGTTTTTAACTATGATTGATAGTTTTTATCTGTGCTTTTCAGATAACAGAGACGTCGACATGAATGATGTATACGATTTTAGACTTAGAAAGTCATTTGAAAAATTAATTTTAAGAGGTCGCTCCGTTTCGATATTTAGCTATTTGACTTCCAAAAAACCAGAAGTATAAACTAAAAGACAAAAAGAAGGACTCACCTCGAAAGTAGTAGTGGGAATGCCTAACGTGACTGCAAGTTTATGATTTTTTACAGACATGTTGTATGTTGTGAACTTGGCTTCTAGAAAATAAAGCGGAGACATGTGTGGGTTTTTTTTTGCTGTGATTTATGATTTTTGGCTTAAAATTTTTAATTATGACTATTTGTGAGAGAGTATGAAGAGAGACATTCACGTGCGATTTTGATCGATATAGATGAAGTTGAATAGTGTTTATTACAATCAACTTATAGTTCATATCTTAAAAAGACATATTGTTTAAAATCTAATTATCATAGATAAGTCCAACGCCATAAGCCGAAAAAAAATAGAGCTTGGTGCAAATAAATTAGCACCAGTAGTAAAACACATGTGACGGCGTTACGTTTAGCCTTATGTACGTAATGTCATATATTTACTTAGAGAATGGTACAAGGACTTTCCCAATCATAAATACATGTTATTTTAGAATACGTATAGTCAAAATTTAAAACTTTAGTTATTAATTTTTTAAAATATTTGGAAAATTCATTTATTAATATTTTTTAAATATTTGGATTGGATACATAAAAATCATATGTATAAATTTGTTCCGAAAAATACTTTCATAATACTATAATTTTATTGGATTTTATAAATATATTACGATACAAATTAAGAAAGTTATATTTTGATGATCATATTAATATCTAAAACGATATATATTTATTACTGAAGATAGTATCGAGCTTTAGAGGATGTGCTTTAATAACTCTTGATCATATTAATATCTAAAACGATATATATTTATTACTGGAGATAGTATCGAGCTTTAGAGGATGTGCTTTAATAACTCTTGGGACATGCTCCGTTTAACATACTATAGTTGCATGACCAAAACATGTGTTGGTCCCTATGTGGAGCACCCACCTCTCAAAACAAAGAGAAGAAGAAAAGTCGAGAGATCAAAACAAGGAAAGCTATCTCGGCCCGGTTTATGAGCAGTAAAATGTAGCTTCGTAGTGATCTTGGGCTTGAAAACTTTTTGTACCCAATTCATGTTTCCACTACTAGTATCATTGGGCTTAAGAGTGAGTGGAACAGCCCAGTATCTTTCGTACTTCAGCTTGTGGTTCGTGCGACAGGAAACGCGGGTTGTCGTAACCGGTCCGAATGAATAGATTGGTGCTTAGGTTGGCTTATGTTTTTTTATTTTTAGGCTTATTTAGCACGGTTTAAGATTTCTTACTGTAGCTGCTGTAAGTTTTTTTATGTAATTAAAATTAAAAATTTTTAAAAAAGTTCTCTCATCTCAAACAATGCAAAGAAATACGGGAAAAAAGAAAAGGCAAAAAAACCTAAAAAGCCAAACAAACTAGAAAAAGGTGAAATTAAGAAGTTAGAAGTTAAAAATATAATCCCAAATAAAGTTTTATGAGTCCGAAAATTTTAAAGTTTTGGGGATCTCGAAAGTTTTAAGATGGTTGATGCAGGTACGGCCCAACCTACAACCATCATGGCTAAAATGACTCAACGAAATATCTAGGGTAAATTTCCAGTATGCCACTGAAGCTTGGTTCTAAGGTTCTAGAAATCGGCCCTAGTTGGCGACTAGGTGCCGCCTAGGCGTTCGGCGGCGGGCTACTGCCGTGACTTCATCCAAAGTGGCGGGCGAGGTGAGAGGGCCGCCTAGGACTAGCTAGGCGGTCAAAGCCTAGAACCCTTACAGATTGGGCATTTGTCTCGCACTCCTCCCATTGCCCCCCTTACCCTTGTCAGTGCATCCCATGTACCTATTCTTCCTTGGCCTCACTGCTACTTTCTTCAGAATGAGTGGTTCTAACTTGAATCTATGATCTGATTTGGCCACTGAGACTTGTCTGGCAGTTCATGGATCAATTGCTCATATGCTCATCTAAACATTTCTATAGAATAGCAACCATCAACATGATGCTCAATACTTGTTCTGCTCGATAAAGTGATGAATGCTATGGCATGAAGGCATGGCTTGCCTACAACCTACCACTCCCTGCAAGTGCATGTCTTATCCTCTATGTTGACAACATACCTAAAACCAGTGCCTTCCTTGCACTCAACTTCAGCAACCAAGTTACCATTCCTAGTTACATCCAAGCGCAACCCACAGATTCTCTCATTCAATTCATTGACTATATGTGGCAATATATGACCTTGCAACCTCTATGATATCCTCCTCATCTTATGCCATTTCACCATTAACTGATGCCTAATCCTGTCCAAGAAGTCAAACAAGTGGAAAGATTTAAATGCTTTTATCTAGTTTTTAAAACTTTCTGCCAGATTGTTGGTCACATAGTCTGCCTTGGAAAGAAAGGAGAATTGACTCCTTATCCATAACCTGACATGATACCTCCTTAAGTATTCCATTGCCTCTTGGTTTGCTTCCTCCATGTCTATCATGTGTTTCTCAAAGAAGAAAGGGTTCCGTGCATATGCTGCTGGCCCAAGGTGGTCATCAAAAACTTTCCCATGGAACCTTTACTTGAAGTTGGTGACTAAAGTGAATTATGCACTCCCTATGTTCTATTTGAGGGCAAACCAGTTGGACAACCTAGAATGTTAATGATGTGAATGTAATGTGTCATAGACAAAAGAAAATATGCTTTGAATATGTAAATACCTCTTGAACTGCAACATCAATACCTTTTCCAATATCTGTACAGATTGTTAGATCTTATGGAGTGCCAATTGCATCTCTGAGCTTTTCCATGAACCACATCCAGTTTTCATTTGCTTCAGAGTCCATTATTTCAAATGCAACTAGATACATCTAGTTGTGGCTATCTACGTCACAAGTAGTTGCTAGTTGCCTCTTGAACTTGCCTATCAAGAAAGTGCTATCTACGATCAAATATGGCCTACAACCTCCTAGGAAACCATCATTACAGGGTTTTGATGCAAAGAATAATCTCTTGAACCTACCTGCTCCTAGCATTGTGTGGTGATCAATGACAAATGAACTTCCAATGCTTGACCTCTCAATATCAACTTTGTACCTGTACAACATGCAAAACTGTCTTCCCAACTATAATACAATTGTGACATCATTGGAAATTAGGAGCGTGATAGGGCTTCGCTTGGTGGTTGTGAAGTCCAACGTGTGTGTTCTCGCGAATTAAAGAGTGTTCGTTTTTGCATTGGCAACAGAGGATCACTATGATCTGAGAGATTGCACGTGAGTATCTTGATCCTACGTCAAGAAGATTGGACGACCCCGTATCACGCTGCCACCGTGGAGATCCATCGGTAGGTGTGAGGCCGTAGGGTGCGGTGTAGTATATTGTTGTGGTTATGGACCAAATAGTAAATAATAGGGTTATAGGGAGACCACAAAGGGTTGCCCGAAGTCTTATAAACCATGGAGATGGTATATAGAAAGTATCTGCATTGCATAACTTTATCTTTGAGAAAATGAGTCTCTCATGGTGCTCTGAGGCATATACTTATAGCCATAAGGAGGTTATTTATATAAACACCTTATCTGGGTCTACTATTGTAGAGTCATCACGTCATTTCCTTTGTAAAGGCCCTCTTAGGTCAGCCACATAATTACATAATTATTGGACCCTTTTGATGCAATAGACCGACTAGGAAGATGAGAGTCATTCCCCCAACACCTTCTATTTGGTTGCATCACACAAAAACACATGAAATCTAAAATAAAATAATAATAAGATAGCATTTGGTTAGTGTAAGCTAAGATTATGTTTGGGCAAAACATGCTTTCAATAGGCTAATAGCGTATTGGCTGGGTTTTTTTGCTTAAAGTTGGCTTATGTTCGTACTGTCTACAGTAACTAGCTTTTAAATGGTTCGATTTTTAAGGCAGAGTCAACAGAAAAATTATAGTAAAAAGTGTACTAATTTCAGCTATATTGACCAAAATTGCATGCGGCTATTTCTCTCTGTGTACTGCCTTTTGAAAACAGCCAAAATTTAAATATTTAAACCATAAGTCATAAACCATCAGCCAAAAAACTCCCTAGTGTGAATGCAAATCGGTCCACAGGCTTCCAAATGCATCGGTCCCATCTAGTTTCTCGATCCCCTTTCTCTCTCATGCTCACAGCGACACGATGAATGGGGTGAAGCAGTGAAGGACGACTAAGCTCGATTTGGCTCCATTCCAACCGACTGTGGTCGGCTTCTGATTTTCTTGACTTCTGTTTTTTAGCTGAAATTATACTATAGTAGTGACTTTTAACTTTTTTAAAGTCATTTAATTAAAGAAAAATATAATTATATCTTTATGAATAATACAAAGAAATAAAAAAGAAAAAAAATCAAAAAGCTGATGCGTACATTCTGGCTTCTTACTTCTGGAAGTCAAAAGCCGAAATCACTTGGAGCGAGACTGATTTGCATGTGCCAGCCGCTGGATTCAACGATGATGCTGTAGATTTGGCGATGAGTGGTGGCGGGGGCGCGATTCTATGCTCTACTCCGTTAGGGATTGTGCTTCGATAAGATCCTTGACAATTCAACTATGACGGTGCTCAAGTCTAATGGCACAGCATCAACAAGGCTCGATTTGCCTCGATTCTACGTGATAGATGGAAAACGAGGTCAGAGAGGATTATTTTTTCGTGATTTTTCCTTGTGAAACTGCTGTCGATTTACTTTTCCCATGCTCAAATCCTAGGAATCAAAGGGATAAACATTGCCATTTTCTATGGAAATTGGAACCCTTTACTTTTCCTTTGAAAATCATGTGAGTAGAGAGAACCTTACATGTTACACGACAGAAGCCACCACCCACCAAGTACCAATTCCACTTTACAGCGTCAATGGCTCCACCAATTGACATAATTCGGTACTAGTAGTCTAGTCGTAGTGCATCCAGAGTATTCGAGAGTCGTGGGAAGTAGCTAGAACTTTCCCCGTTTCCTGAAATCGGGAACGCCCTCCACCGAACGTCGCTCTCCCGGATGGGACGGCCGCCGTTGGCGCCGCTGCGCCATCACACCCTGCCGTGACGCGCGCGCGGCCGGATGTGGTGGCGCTCCCATCTGGAACACCGAACAGGCATAATTGGTTTGAAGTTAATTATTCGCTGTCCAGAGCTCCCAGATACCACAATCATGCGTTGGCTTTGCTGGTCTTCGCAGTCGCAGCAGCTGGAATTAGCCCGTTCAAAAGCGCTATGGCGTGTTAAAGAGTCCAGCGCAACAACCAGCACGGAGAGAGTCTTAAGTGATTTTTACTAACATAACTAAAGTTTATATAGTATCTATTATAATTAATTTATAACTTTTACTTTAAAACATATATTATTTAAAAACTAATTACTATGCTATAGCACAGAAGCCAAAACCAGCCTCCCCTTTCGAACCCAACCGGCAAAAGAAAAGAAACAAAAAAAAAGGCGAGGGATGGGTGCAGTACGAACGCGCCAGGCCTGATGGTAGTACAACCGCATCGGTGAGGCGAGAATCTCACGATCTTATCCACTCGCCACTCCTTTTTGCACTGCAACTCACCGTCCGTCCGATCGACAAAGGTGACCGGTCCCATTCCGGATGGGAAATGTCAAATGTGGCCACTAAACCTTTTTTGAAAAAAAAAGAAAAAATACTACAGCCTGAATTTTAATGGTTTATAATTAAATTTTTATTATAGTTAACTAAAATTATACTATAACTAATGGTAACTTATTTAATAAAATTAAATTTAAAAATTTTAAAAATAGAAAAAAGGTAACCCATCACGTATAATACAAACAAATATGGTAAAAAAAGAACCGATAAAATAGCTCGAAAAATCGAAAAATCATTAAAAAAAATTTAAAAATAAAAAATAAGACAGAGTAAAAATCAGGCTCCGACGGTGAATCGAATCGACGCAGTCCAGTGGGGAGAAACGTGAAACACGAGTGTACTGTGCGTCCCGTCGTCGTGTCGAGTTACTTGTACCGTGGGCTGGGGAGAAGGGCAAAAAAGCCTATCGGACGGACCCATTCCGGATCGGAATCGTGCCCTTTTTCACTTGTCGTGTCATCGCGTGCGAATCGTGCGTCCCCGGGTCCACGCATCAGGCAGGAGGTCGCTCAGCAATCATGCACCTCTTCTTCATGGTACAGAAACTTTGTTTGGTGAAACAAAATAAACCAAGGCGGACCAGCCTTTCCCCTGATTTCTTCTCTAGCCATCGGGTACTTCGACATGTGGCGAAGAGGCCGGCATGCGCGCGTACGAAAGGCGGCACCCCGCTGACGTGCAGGCACGTGGGTGGGACCAGTACTCAGTGATGGTGCGTGGCCACGCGCATGCACGGCACGGGGCGCCACGGTCTGGACGGGAGGGTGACCGTCCAAAAGCGTGTATCTCCAGAAGAGCACGTAACAAAACTACAGTATTGCGTGATGTGAATTTCTTTGGAGAAGAATTGAGTCCTCGCTGTCCCCTTAGCGCTGTCTCAACTCTCAACAGAAAATGCTACTAAACAACAATTTTCATTTGTTGGTTCCAGGGGCAAAGCTAGTTCAAGCTGTGCATAAGGCCTACTCGTTTCGGTTACAACTTCTGGTTTTTAACTTATTTTTCACTATTTATAAATTTTATTTTTTTGAATTTTTAGTTTTTTGAGTTTTTTTGCCTGTTCTTCTTTTTCCGTATTTGTTTTACGTTGTTCGAGCTAGCATATTTTTTCTATTTTTTAAATTTTTTAAATTCAGTTACACCAAATAAGTTACCTTCAACTACAGTAAAATTTTATCAGTGTAATTTCAGTTATATGTCACAGCTTTTCAGCTCAACAGTGGGGCTTCTGTTCGACCAGTGCTTCTTTTGAAAGGGTTGAATTCTGTTTGAGTGCTTACCGGTGTGTGTGAAGTGCGAACTCACGCGGATTGGTTCAATAATGTATGCCAAGAGATCATCAATTAATCGCAATAATGCAGAACGTTCGCGCCTAGGATGCAGGCCCCCCACGCGTCATAGAGATGAGATATTCACAGCGTCCACGCCGGTACATCAAACATTTACTCATTTACCTCGGATTCTTTTTACCAGGCAGTAATTGGCTATTTCCTTGTATAAATGGGGGCCAAGGGGCGCAGCGTCTCCTCGCCCCGTCCGAAGCCATCCTCCCGATTTGATCACAGCGCAAGATGAACATCTTCGGGCACCATGGCCACCACGGGCAGAACCAGCCGGCCCACCCCCCGGCCGGCGCCGGCGGCGTGCACCAGCCCACCTTTAAGATCTTCAGCCGCGCCGAGGAGAACTATTGCCTCACCGTGCGCGACGGCAACGTTGTCCTCGCCCCCGCCAACCCGCGCGACGAGCACCAGCACTGGTACAAGGACATGCGCTTCAGCACCCAGGTCAAGGACGAGGAGGGCAACCCCGCCTTCGCGCTCGTCAACAAGGCCACCGGCCTCGCCATCAAGCACTCCCTCGGCCAGGGCCACCCGGTTTGTGATCTCTCCGCCGCTCCCTTGTCTTGTCCTTTTCCTCCTCCTCTGTTTGATTCGATGTTTCGTCAGTGCGGTTCTTGAATCTTGGTTCTTGATTGCTTGGAATTGGAGATGGAATGATGTGTTCGGGGCGGCGTGCAGGTGAAGCTGGTGCCATTCAACCCGGACTACCTTGACGAGTCGGTGCTGTGGACGGAGAGCAGCGACGTCGGCAAGGGCTTTCGCTGCATCCGCATGGTGAACAACATCCGCCTCAACTTCGACGCCTTCCACGGCGACAAGGACCACGGCGGGGTGCACGACGGCACCACCGTCGTCCTCTGGGAGTGGGCCAAGGGCGACAACCAGAGCTGGAAGATCCTCCCATGGGGCGACGAAGCCTACGCCGGTGGCAGCGCCAACACCGCGCGCGGCCCCTCCGAGCCCACCGTCCGCATCTACTGCAAGGCCGACGACGGCTTCAGCGTCACCGTCCGCAACGGCACCGTCTGCCTCGCGCCCACCAACCCCCGCGACGAGTACCAGCACTGGATCAAGGACATGAGGCACAGCAACCGCATCAAGGACGAGGAAGGCTACCCCGCCTTCGCCCTCGTCAACAAGGTCACCGGCGAGGCCATCAAGCACTCCCAAGGCGAGGGCCACGCTGTAAGCAACCATCCTGGATTCCTGATGCCTTCCCCAATCTTTGATACATCACATGCGCATCATATCTTAGGGATTGGGCATTTTATTTGGGTATGATCTGAGACTAATAACTGATCATGAAATTGTTTGTTCCAATAGGTGAAGCTGGTGCCGTACAACCCCAACTACCAGGACGAGTCGGTGCTGTGGACGGAGAGCCGCGACGTGGGGCACGGCTTCCGGTGCATCCGCATGGTGAACAACATCTACCTCAACTTCGACGCCTTGCACGGCGACAAGGACCACGGCGGCGTGCGCGACGGCACCACCGTCGTGCTCTGGAAGTGGTGCGAGGGCGACAACCAGCGCTGGAAGATCGTCCCCTGGTGTAAGTGTCACTACACAGTAGTAGCACACCTCGCTCGCTACTGGTTCCAGCAGTTGCTACCGCCTTTTCTTGATGCCTAGTAGAAAATTTTGCAAATCTGCACCTACCAGCACAAGAACGTCGTAAAGTGGTTGCTGGTAGAAACTTACCTGCCATCTTTTGCATTAGTTAGTGTGTTCTATTTCGTCAAAAAAAAAAAGAAAGTTTAATGTGCTCTAGACATCTAATGGTCGCTTGTCGTTGCAGAAATGTGCTTGTACTGCTGCTTCTGCTGCATTGGTCATCACCATGATCTGGAGCTGGAAGGATCAGCCTGTTGTCTGCTGCTGCCGGTGTCCCTAGAATAAAAGTTGTGTGAGATGTGTGGTGGTGATGTGTCCGCATGTGTGTTTAGTTTTGAGTCCTGTTCGTGAGTCCTGCTGTGAGAGACGAGAGGGGGGAGCTATGTGATGTTAAGCATCGATGCTAGTTTTTCAGAGTTCAAACCTTGCGTTGCTCTACTGCAGTGGATGCATGCTTTTGCTTGTATCCAAGTGGGCTTTGTCATCCGTACGTATGGTTCTTGCTCTGCACCTGTTTACTACCAGTGGCTTTGTTTGTTGGTCTGGTCTCACCTTCTGAGCTATGGCTTTGGTTACGATTTATAACTTTTGATTTTAGCATGAGTGTTTATATGAACAGCAGAAAATCAATAAGGTATTTCTAAAAAGCTATCCCATAATGTGTTTCAAATGTTGGCGAAAGTCTCGTTTGTTTGTAGTCATAAGCTGAAAATAACACGCCGGCATCCCTGTGCAACTGCGAATAGGATATCTCGGATCAAATGCTGCGGTCGATTTCTTGGATGCTCGTTAAATGCGGCTCTAAGGGCATGTACAGCGGGTCTGTATACCCCGTCTATGTGATGTGATTTTTACAGAAACAACCCTGCCCACCCGTATTGAATGAGGAGAGAAGCTCTCCTCGTCGTCTCGCCAAGCGACGGGCGTGGCTCGTGGTACAAGATGCTGTAGACGGCAAGAATCGCGCTGTACGGAGTCGGACTATTCAAGTCGTCGATTCGGCGGATCAAGGATGGGCGCGCGCGCAGAGGAAGTTGAGGGCGCGCGGGAGATCGATTTTGGGCGCCAAATCCACTGCTATCTCTTTATATTCCTATGTTCTTCTGCTTTTTCCTGGCTATCTTCAACGCCGCCATATGGAGCACACACGCGCGCCACCGGATTTGGGGAGGAAGAGCCCGGGCACGGTGCCGGCGCCGGCGTTGAGAGGAGTGTCGTGGCGGAAGGGAGCAGCGGCATCGTCTTCCCCCACAGGCCGCGGATCTGGCTCGCCGGCTGACCTCTTCCCCGATGGCCACGGATCCGGCTCGCCGGCCGACCTCTTCCCCGGTCGCCGCGGATCTCGCTCGGTGGCGTCGCTCTTCCCCATTGGCGACAGCAACAGCGCGGCTTCAGGCTTCACCAGCCACGGCGGTGTCGGCACCTCTTCGTCAACCAGGGGAATTCCGTTCCCTGCATCTTCATCTCCTGCTTGCTGGGATTCGACAGGGGCCAGTCCAATGTCTCCTCCATTTAGGCATTCAGGAAGTCTGGATCCAACGTGGTAAGAAAACTAATTTTTGGCTTTGTTCGTACTCTTTGATCATGGTAGCTGTCCAAATATTGGTGAGACTATATGGGGCTGCAGCTCTTTTTTCAGTTACCATTTCGGTTATTTGTGAAACTGTGAAAGATTGCATGTTTTTTTTTCTGATAACAGATCTGCAGTATCAGTTAACAATTTTCAGAAGTTCGTGTAATTTGGTGCAGTAGGACTGCAGTGCTCTGTTTCCTTGTAAATAATCAGTTTAATTTCATGCAGTTCGGTTCTGTAGGCTGTAAAAACATTTTGCTTTTGTCTTAATTGATCTATGTTGCTAGAAAATAATCAGTTCAATTTTCACTTGAGCATTAGTGCATACTTGCTCTTTCTCCTGAATTTAGTGAGCTCTTGAACTGACATGCATGAGCATGTCAAACTAGTAGATCTATATGATATTTCTGTCCTAGTACCTCTGTATGATATCCTGGTCTATTTAATTCCAGCATGAGCATGTCAAACTGCTTACTTCCTTTCATGCACAGTATACATTATGCTCAAACTGACAACAAGTTGCTTACTGCTTGCTTTCTTCAGGGAAAACAATTCACATCCCCCTGGTGGATTTATGGGTATTTTGAACAGCCAGGCCAATTTGCAGTTTGTTGGTGCTGCATCTCACTATGGACCTTTCAAGGCTCCAAGATCTGCCTCAATGGATGCAAGTTCACCCCCAGATGTGGAAATCCTAACGAACAAGCAGGCTGCTATAGTGGATGGGGACAATGAAAATGTTAGAACTGAGAAGCGGATTATGTGGACTGCAAAAGAAGATGAAAGATTGATGAGTGCTTGGATTGAACATTCAACGGACTCAGCCACCGGAGCCGATAGGAAGGGCGAAGCATATTGGGGTGATGTTATCAAGGCATACAACAAGGAGACCCCACTGCAAAGGAAAAGGAAGGCAAAGCAAGCCAAGGATCGATGGCACAAGATTAATAAGTGGTGTGACCTCTTTGAATCTGATTATGTGAAGGCTCGAAGGGTGTTTACAAGTGGCTACTCCGATCAGATGTGGATGGATGCAGCCGACGAGTTCTATTTGGATCACAAGCTAGGACCCTTCGTGATTAAGAATGTTTGGAAAATATGTCGTGAAGTGGCGAAGTGGAAAACATACAACGAAGAGCTGAACGCTCGTAAAAGGAAGTCATATCACATCGAAGAAGACATGGAAAATGTTGAAAGTGGAGATGAGATGCCAAAGCGACCAATTGGACAAAAGAAAGCTAAAGAGGCCGCTCTTGCTGCAAAAGGCAAGACAAAGGCAATGGGTGATGATGGAAAGTCAAAGGAATCTGCAATTGATGTGGAAAAGCTTGATAAATTAAGCAAGATCCAAGAAGAAGCTAATGCAAACCGCATGAAGGTGCTAGAGCTGCAGCAAAAGCTGTCTTCTGATAAGATTGAGACCACAAAGCTTGCCCATTTAACAGCACAGGAGAATAGAGAGTCAAGGAAACTTGAGATGGAAGGGAGGAGGCTTGAGATGGAATCAAAGAAGCTTGAGATGGAGGGGAAAAAGCTTGAGAAAGAATCAAAGATGATGGATGCATATAACAACCTCATCTCACAAGATACTAGTTCAATGACGGACGACGAAAAGTCTGAGCGAGTTGCTACCATGAAGTGTTTGAGAAAGATGCTTTTTCCTGAAGTTATATAATTTGGTATGTGCTCTTCCTGTATAATTCTGATTCCCTCTACCCACAGTTAATAGAGAAATATGAAGTGTCTGGCCATTCGCTAATTTGCTTTTCTGGTGACTGGTTATATGAGCAGAAGCTGCTGCACTAATGCTTAAGGAGAAGGTCCACAGGATACCAGTTGTGAATGAACAACAGCAAGCGATTGGTAAGATTTTTCATATTCCCTTTGATATAGCTTATAGCCATTTACTTGTATGGTTCAACTGAGTTGTCGTAATTGCAACAGGCTGCAATTTAGCTTCATTAAAATCTTAGATTTACCATTATTTACTACCATGACACTTTAGAAGTATTTTGCACTTTTATTAGAAGCTGTTTGTATCAGGGAATCGGGGATGTTGAAAATACCGGTCCCTACTGGTTTGATGGGAACTGATTGGTTTGCAGCAGTCTTACAAACAATGCATTTTTATTTTATTTCTATTTCTATTTTCTCAAGCTTTGTGTTTCCTAAACATTCTACAAGCAGTAGAATCCACGCTCCTCAGGGTTTCCACTGAAAACCAGTCGCAATTGCCACACCGCCCATAACCAGTGCCATCTGTAACTGGTCGATTTCCACTGGTTTTCACTTTTCAGAACCCTGATTTGAGTTATTGCGCAAACGCATGTGTTCCAAGTGTGTCCTCATTATAACTGTGCAAACATTGTTGACATGATCAATTTTCCTACAAGCAGGGATTGTCACTCGCACAGACGTATTTCAGGCTTTGGAGGCCAACAAGGCATAAGAATGAGATCCCTGCTTTCAGCAATTCTTCCTTTCTGTACATATCAATGCCAACGTAGCCTACCGGAGCGCTTCTCGTGTACATTCTAGCTGTATAATCTGGATGTGTCGGTATGTCATGTCATGTTTCTATGGACTAAGTATGCCATGTTTCTGAATATCCTGTGTACTGGACTAGTGTGATCTCGATTAGTTGCTGAACTGAATTGTTTCTCTATTATCTGAACTGTACTCTAGATAAAAGTGAGCTGAGCAAACTGCTGAACTTTCTGCATGTCCTACAAGCTGTTGTTATGCTGACCATGAAGTAAAATTTAACTAGAAACAGGTATAGCAGTTCCTCAAGCTGAGCACGAGACATAATTGTCTAGGATTATATCACCTGACATGAAAACAACTTCATGACGAACGTCACTGCTGATCTCAACTTTTTTCAACGCGAGCACATCGTTGTAGGATCCAAATTCTAATTTCTGATCAATTGTATGAAAAATGTCGTGGCTGGATTACAAGCTCATGTGTTGGAAAATTTCCAGGCGTATCTTGTGTGTCGTTGCTCAGATTTTTAGTAGGAGCATTTTTTTCTGGAGAAAATGATTAGCTACTATACAGCATGATGAGTGTCCTTGTAGAACTTTGTTCTTCTCCAAGTTTCAAGTTTGCAGGCTGTTTTTTCCATTGATCACCCTGAGTATTCAGTCTTTCGACATGTAGTATCAGCTTGCCTATTTATCCTGTCAAATTGAATTGTGCTAGAAATTTTCAGATTGCTCCTGATCAGTTGCAGCTTGCCTATTAATATAGTCATATGTCTGTCTTTACAAAGCTAACTTGGTCCATATGACTGTCTTTACAAAGCTAACTTGGTCCATATACAGGTTGATTGTGTGAATCTGTATGCAGTTGTCCTGTGTGAAAATGGTGTAATCATATTATGTTTTATTTGATTTATGAAAAATCCGTTATATTACATTATATAAATATATAAATATACTATTTATATTGATAGTTCCAAAAAATATTGTAACCATGATCATCTTATTTTTTGTTTGATCTGTTTTGTATCAATAAGCATCACAATGGTTTACATGAATAATATTCACACTTGATCTTAACTACATGCAAGCATTAAACAAACAATAGACAGCCAAACAGACAGTCCACTGTACACGCTGTCTGTTTAGTCGTCTGTTTATCATGTGACATCACCATACAGACAGCCCCCTGTCTGTGGGTTGTACATGCCCTAATGAATCACAAGACCAGAAACTCTTAGTTGTCACTGGGCCGAGGAATGTAAGATGGGTTCATTTGGATGGTAGTTTGTTTTATGGTTTAAATTGTTTAATTCTAATTGTTCATGAAAGATAGTATGCAGAGAAAAATAGTTGTATGTGATTTTAGCTGATATAGCTGAATTCAGTATATTTTTTATTATAATTTTTTATGAGAGATAGTATTGTTTTATGGTTTAAATTGTTTAATTCTAATTCTAATTGGATTTTTCAGACATCAAGAATATGAAGATCATCAAGTGGAACTATTTCTCCTTCCATACCATTAGCATAGCTGCTTCGTGTAAGCGGCGGGGTTCGTTTCAGCAAACTTGTTTATAGTGGATTAGTGGTTCTCACAGCCGAAAAAAGATACTTGTAATTCGAGCAATTGAGCAGATCACATCATATTTGAAGAGTTTCATATCCCTTCCGGTGTTCGTAGAGCAATTTATTATAGTACTAGAAATGAAGCCTGAATACCTTCTGTTGCAATATTTTCTAATCCCTTCTCAGTCAACACGTGGTCAAGGAAATGCGCTTGTCCTAGATTCAGACGTGTCCACCAACATGACCCACTGGAAGCAGTTCACCTAGCTGTGTATGCACAAGTCAAAGCCGATGTGACACCTTCTTCCACGAGCACTGAAGGAGCAGCATCTCTGCCCGTTTGCTCTTGACGCTTTGTGCCTTCTAGTCGTGATGAAGAGGCAGGAACTCCCGCTGCCTCCTTGACGTGATCCTCAGCCTGTGTCTTCGTGTGACGCGCCGACGTGATGAAGTGCCCACCTTTTCCCTTTTATTACTCTCGCATAATCACGAATTTTTTATACGGATAACCCATTTTTTATTCGAAAATACAGAAATATACCCGCGACAAATTTTTTTACACAAATAGGCTCCAGTCGCCCAACCATTGGGCGACTAGAGTTTATCGCCCAACCAAAAAGCGACTTATGAAGAATCTCGTAACCGTTGGGCGATTAAATGCGATCGCCTCCCCGTTGGGCGATTAAATGAAATCGCCCCCCCGTTGGGCGACATAGATTGAGTCGCCCAACGGGGGGACGACTTCATGTGAATACAGCCCGACGGCCAGGGCCTCTTTTCTTCCCCACGCCTGCTCGCCAATCTACTCTCGGCCGCAGAAATAATTTTCTATACGGAAAGAAGAGATAATAGCATTGTTTGAATTTAAATGAACTTTATAATATAACGCAGTAACATGCCGCGTATTTATCCATTACATGCATGACATACACCCCTCACTCCCCACCCTAAGGTGCTCCGTCACCGCGCCCGCGTCCTGCCATGCGGCCCCGCTTGGCCGTCCTCCGGTGCAACGGATTACGAGGCGGGTGACGAGGGTCCGAAAAAGTAAAACGATCAGGTGGGTTTCGCACCCGCGGCTGCGCCGGTGGAGTCAGCTGCACCTCTGGCTGTGTGGCCTCCAGTGCACCGGGGAGGCCACTGCCGGAGAGAACCTCCGGTGCTGCGTCGGAGGACGGCCCAGGTCAGTCCGCAAAAAACTGGTCCACCTCGATGTGGCCCGGGGAGAAGCGTCCCTGCTGTTGGTAAGGACCTGCAATAGTAATATTGTTAGTTCGTTGCATGTCGTCTTAGGATAAAAACAAGATCGGACGATGCGTACCCGTACATGGCGCCATGAAATCATCCGTGTGGAATCCGGGGATGTACGTAGGAGGTGTACGAGGCCGTGACCAAGCAGAACTCCCTGGCTGGTCCGGGGGAGGTGGACGTGTCCACGTACTACCTCCGGAGTAGTGCCACGCTGGTCGGGGTGGCACTGGTGGTCGGGGTGCACTGGGCATAGGTGTGGAGACCACTGGTAGCCTCGTGCAGGATAGTAGGCTGACGATACGTCTACACCCGGCCTCCATCCGTCGCGCAAAGCTGACGGCCTCCTCACCGGTCAACTCCCCACCTGTGCCCCACCTCTGCACTAGTGCGGAGGACTCCGACCACATCGCAACACCGACGTCAGCCTGGACAAAAAGACATAGAATGGTCCATCATCGAAACGATATTGCCATTTGAGAATTTTTGAAATTACAAGTTACGTACCGCAATGTGAGCGTGGCGTGCGAAGTGCGCAGGGTACGCGTCTGTCGGTGCGGCGACGTGTGGGGCAGGTGGGTCAACGACATGTACCAGCCTGGTACGAGTCCGCCCTGGTACCAGATGAGGTACTCCGTGTAGTCGGCTATGTCGTATGGCCGGTCCTCCTCCACGCGGTCATTCAGCGCACCCTCCCACTGCGTAATCCAGGGCTGCATCCTCCTGGACCAGTCCGTGCCTTTTTTGACGCCCCTTGTGTTGTGCCTGTTTATGGAACCATTACGTAATGTAAGTACTTGCGATCACAATAGCAAGTACGTACAAAAATATCAGAAGCGATCACTCACGCGTGCAATACTAAAACGTTGGCGTAGTGCAAACCTGGCAGTCCAACGGGGGTCGAGTCCCCAGGCCACACGAGGTGTGCGTGTCCGGACCACTCCCAGCTCAGTCGACTCGTCCGTGCTCCCCGGTGGCGGCGCACGACAGGAAGCGCAGTGCACGCGGTCCAAGTGCTCGTCCAACAGCGGGTACCGCCAGTCACCCGTCATAACTGCAAAATTATCTAAATGTAAATTTGTACACTACATTTTCTACAATAATACATGAAAAATAGTATACAAAATTTCGACACAACAATTTTCTACATTTAAATTTGTACATCCAAATTTGTAAACTATATTTTTCTACATTTAAATTTGTACATCTAAATTTGTAAACTGCATCTACATTTCTAAATTTAATGTTCTAAACTAAATTTTCTAAACTAAATATCTAAACTAATTTTCTAAACTAAATATCTAAACTAATTTTCTAAACTAAATATCTAAACTAAATTTCTAAACTAAATTTTCTAAACTAAATATCTCAACTAAATATCTAAACTAAATTTGTAAACTAAATATCTACACTAAATTTTGTAAACTAAATTTATCTAAACAAATTTTCTAAAATTAGAAAAATACCTGCAAATCCCACGGCTTCTTCTCCTCTCTCTCCTTCTCTTCTTCCCTCTCCTCCCCCTCTCCTTCTCTTCTTCCCTCTCCTCCCCCTCTCCTTCTCTTCTTCCCCTCTCCTCCTCTTCCTTCCTCCCTTCTGCTTCTCTCTTCCTCGCGTGGCCGAGAGTAGATTGGCGAGCAGGCGTGGGGAAGAAAAGAGGCCCTGGCCGTCGGGCTGTATTCACATGAAGTCGCCCCCCCGTTGGGCGACTCAATCTATATCGCCCAACGGGGGGGGGCGATTTCATTTAATCGCCCAACGGTGAGGCGATCGTATTTAATCGCCCAACGGTTACCAGATTCTTCATAAGTCGCTTTTTGGTTGGGCGATAAACTCTAGTCGCCCAATGGTTGGGCGACTGGAGCCTATTTGTGTAAAAAATTTTGTCGCGGGTATATTTCTGTATTTTCGAATAAAAAATGGGTTATCCGTAAAAAAATTTCCATAATCACAACGATCACCACATACTTCTCTACTCTTTATTTCTCTTTCTCTTCTAACTTCTGCAGCTTGCTTTTCTCGTTACAAGCTTGTATGGCTTTATAGCCCGTACACAACCCGACTCCATAATTCATACGGACATGAATACGGCAACACAAAGTTTACTTGGAAAGCAATTTGTATATGACTCATATACGCATACGGCAAACCGACGAACTTGGATACGACTCGCAAACGGACTAGACTTCTACGTATACGGCAAGCATACGTACACGTATACAACTCAAATACGTCTAAAAACAAGATTAAACTCTAACAACCACCTCCTTAATCTTGATTTTCCTTCTTGATCACGTTGACCTCCTCTCTTGCTGCTGCTTCTTCCTCCTTCCATGCCTGCCTGAACTGGAGCACCTGCTCCTGCTTCCTCCACGAGCACCTCCTCTCATTGTCGTGTGCCATTACTTTCGACCACTGTTCTCCACGCTGTGCTTCCTCCCGTCACCTCGGGACCCATCTCCGACTTCCTTCTGCTGCCCGCGTGATAGCTCCTCCCTAGCCTCTGCTTGCCACGACTATTTAAAAAAGAGAGTTAATGGGTAGTAGTTCGCCCCCCCTCTATTTAAGAAAAAGTTCACCTACACATGGTCCATGCGTGAATCCCACCTCTCTTCCTTACCTTGTCGCTCTCCACCTTCGCCTGCGCCTCCGACCACATGCTGCCTCCCCTCCCTCTCTCCCCTTCAAAAGCATTGCCCCCACTTCCCCCTCCACAAGCATGAAGCCGCATCCACCCCCCCAGCTCTCCCCTCCACAAGCACCGCCACTCACGTCAAACCCTCCCGCTCCCCTTTCACCTCCGACCACATGACCTACCTCCCTCCCTCTCCCACAGAAATTTCCCCTCCCGCTCTCCCATCCGACCACCACCACCCCGAGTGAGCCACCCCATCGCTGTTCCCTAGCCTGATCAGGTCCATTCAGATTTGGCTAGATCTGGTCATCGTTGTTGTCCTCAGCTGGAGTCATCCTCCAAAACTCGTGGTCGCATGACATCGAGCGAGACAAGGCGTGGGAGCGACACTAGGGCCTGCATCGCAGGGCTCCATGCTATGGTAGGGCCAGAGTGTCACGAACGACAACCATGATGAGTTGTGCGAGTGCATCAATATGGGGTTCAGGTTTGAGGCTGCAAGATGCACGGCGTGCAGCGTTGGGAGGAGTCGCCTCATGCAAATGCTCCCCATGCTGGACCTCTACTAGGTCGTGCACAGCGGCAGCTACGGAGTAGGGGCATGCGCTAGCACATGTACTTGTAGTGCCTCATTGGAGGAATCGTTGGTTGGGAGCCCCGTGTCCATTCTCTCTGCAAGTATTGTATCAGCCATGTGAAGCTACACACCAAGCACACCAAAGTCCATTACCCATCTATCTCACTCAGCTCTCTCATCCTAGCAATCAATTCCCCAGTCAACCAAATCGACAACGAAGGCGGTGCTAGGGCTGCGAGGGGTGTATCATCGCTGTGGGTCCAGCCCTATCACTACTGACGCCATGCTAACTGTCCTTTCTCAATCTCAGCGGTGGCTTCAGCACCGTGATGCTCGACTAATTGGATATCCAATGTTGTTGAATTTCATGTAATTCAAGGAAATAGGTCTGTTTTGCATCTGTCCATATAGTAGTCATTCCTTTAATGATGACTAGTTGGATGCCCGTGCGTTGCTACGGATTAAAACATAATTGTAACATTTAAAAAGTCTAATTGCAAAATAATAGGGTGCAAAGGAAATCAGGTTTATTAAAACCCACTCCGGTCTGCTCGCGCGAGAGCGCTTCACGCACCTGCAGAGATCTTCGCGTGGCGAGCACCGTCTCGCGGTCACATGGCAGCTTGCGCTCGCGGCAGCGTAGATGCCTTCCAGCTCGTTGACCGGTGGGTCCTGCTAGTGCGCGGTCCCACGTGCAGCGGCGGGGAGCAGGTGCGGGGGCGTGTGCCTCTCCGTGACTGGGCGTGGAGCGCTGTGCGGCTAACCACCGGGAGTTTCTGCACTTTGTATTTTCAGTATATAAGGAGGAATAGATGATCAGAAAAGCAGCGGTTCCATTGTTGCACCAAAGCTCTTCGTGTTCCAGGCGTTCGCGTTGTGTGTGTGTGCTATGCACGTCTTCGTGCTGTTGCCTTCGTACTCGCGGAGCCAAGTCGTCGGTCGAAGCCGACTTACGACCACGGTGAACATGGTCGTAAGGTCTTACGACCACGGCAAATCTACAGCACGTCTATGACCACGTTGAAAATCTACGACCACGTTGAAGGTCTACGACCACGACTACGACCACGTTGAAGGTATACGACCACGACTATGACCACGTTGAGGGTGGTCGTAAGCTACGACCACGTTGAAGGTCTACGACCACGCTGAAGGTCTACGACCATGCTGAAGGTGGTCGTAATCTACGACCACGTGAAGGAGTTCGACCACGCCGGGAGAACGCTGACAGAAGTCGGAGTCTGATTCTATAAACCAAGTAGGAGTTGTAGAACCGGGTATAAAAAGAGGCTTTGAGCCGTGTAATCTGTACCACGAAGCAATTGCGAGTAATAGATAAGAGAAAAGTAAATCCCTGTGCGTTGTTTTTGTGGTGTGATATCGCAAGACGTGGTCGGAAGAACTCACGACCACAGTAAACGTGGTCGGGAGGAGTTACGACCACGGCAAAGCAAGTCGAAGGTGATCGAGAGGTGCTACGACCACGGAATACAGATTAGAACGTGGTCGTAGAGAAGTTCGACCACGCAGAGATGGCTACAACCACGGTGAAGGTGGTCATAAGGTGTTACGACTACGCGGGTGACGGTGGTCATAGGAAGTTACGACTACGCCTCGGACCACGTTGAAGGAAGTGAACGTGGTCGAAAGGGTGTTCGACCACGGTGAACAGTGATCGCCAGCATCACCGCGTGATCGTAGAAGGTTTCAATCACAGTATTTTTCGAGCAGCTGAAGGAAGGCAGCGAAGCGATATAGCGGAGCGGTCGTAAACTGCTACAGTGAATTTACGACCACGACTCGAAGTGATCGGTAGCGAGTGTGAGTGGTCGTACGGCATCGTAAGTGTTCGGAATCGGTCGTAAACGACTCTAACTGGTCGTACAAGGTCATGGGAGGTCGTAAGACTTTCCAACATATCATAGTAATAGTTGTCTAGAACAGATCACCGTGGTCGAACTCCGTTCCGAACACGTTCAGATCTCCCCGATGAAATCGTAGCTACTTACGACCACTTACACCGTGGTCGTAGCCTTCGTCGACCCTGCTTAGCAACATTACAACGTGGTCGTAGCCTCCTTACGACCACGTTCGAACTGCCGTGGTCGAACACCTTTCGACGACATCTACTGTAGGTTTGTCGTGGTCGTAATAACATTGTCCTTGGCCGTGGTTGATAACCCTTTACGACCACGTTCTGCGTGCCTTCAACGTGGTCATAAACCTCTCGATCGCCTCCTACTTTGCCTTGCCGTGGTCGTAGGTCCTCCCGAGCACGCCTCTTTCAGTTTTACCGTGGTCGAACGTCTTTCGACCATGTCTATTGACGGTTTGATGTGGTCGTAAGTCTTCTTACGACCACTTACACCGTGGTCATAGCCTTCTACGACCACGCTTAGTGACTTTACAACATGGTCGTATCCTTCTTACGACCACATTCAAACTTCTTCATTGCGGTCGTACGCCTTCGAATCACCTTCGATCTTTCTCTTATATGGTCGTATCACTTGCCGACCTCACCGTCTTCTGGTTTTGCCATGGTCGAACACCTTTCAACCACGTCTACTGTTGGTTTGCCGTGGTCGTAATAACACTGTCCTTGGCCGTGGTCGATAACCCCTTATGACTACGTTCTGCGCTCCTTCAACATGGTCGTAAACCTCTCGATCACCTCCTACTTTGCCTTGCTGTGGTCGTAGGTCCTCTCGAGCACGCCTCTTTCAGTTTTGCTGTGGTCGAACGCCTTTCGACCATGTCTATTGACGGTTTGCCGTGGTCGTAATTCATCTTACGACCACTTACACCGTGGTCATAGCCTTCTTTGACCACGCTCAGCGACTTTACAATGTGGTCGTAGCCTCCTTACGACCATGTTCAAACTTCTTTGTTGCGGTCGTACGCCTTCGGATTACCTTCGATTTTTCTCTGATGTGGTCGTATCACCTGCCGACCTTACCGTCTTCTGGTTTTGCTGTAGCTTGTCGTGGTCGTAAAAACTTTGTTCCTTGGTCGTGGTCGATAACCCTTTACGACCATGTGCTGCGCTCCTTCAACGTGGTCGTAAACCTCTCGATCACCTCCTACTTTGCCTTGCCGTGGTCGTAAGTCGATTTTGACCACGTCTACGAGTTCATTCAGGGATTGCTTTTCTCCCTTATTACTCGCAATTGCTTGGTGCTTTTCTACACACCTTGGCTCATCTTGGTTACATGTCTACATCCCCTTTATACCCGGCTATTTGACTTAAACATGGGTTTGACTACGATATAGACCAACTCTGACTCCGACTCCGACTATGACTCCAAACTTTCGTCCACGATCAGTCCCACAAGCCCTGTTACGACTACACACCGTAATCGTAATCAACCACAGACAACGTAGAGCTTCTGCACCGCACGTTCTATATGTGTTATTATTAGCTTCGCAGATTTTATTCTTTCTATGGTTGTCTTGTTTCGTTTTTATAAATGCATGTCTGTTTCGAGTGTTGGATTTTGCTCTGACTTTTTCGATTTTTTACGAGGGCTTCTGACCACTTACGACCGGCCATGGCTGCTTACGACTGCTTCCCGCTGCCATTCGACCGCTCTGTCGACCATTCTGGCCGCTTTCCTTCGAGGTCGTAAACCTTCTACTGAGGTTTCAGACTGCTCTTCTCTGTCGATGTGCTGCGCTTCCTTCGACCCCACTTGAATCACCTTGATCACAACTCTCACCGATCACATAGTGATGCTGGTGATCAGTGTTCACCGTGATCGAAACACCTTTTCGACCACGATCACTTCCTTACATCGTGGTCGAAGTCCCTTTCGACCACGTTCAAGGCTTAACGGCGCAGTCGCAGCCTCTTCCGACCACTCACGATGTGGTCAAAGCTTCAAAACGTCGTCAAAGCCTTCACCGACCACGTTCAGTGTCTTTACAACATGGTCCCTGCCCTCCTTCTGAGCACGTTCAATCTCCTTCATCGTGATCGAAGCCTTTCGACCACGTTCAACTCTTCAGCGTGGTCGAATGCCTTCCCGATCACGTTCAATTCTACCTTACCATGGTCGTAGCGCCTCCCGAGCACGTTCCATCACCTTTGCTCTGGTCGTACGTCTCCTTATCACGCTTACAATGTGGTCATAAATGACCTTTCTCAAGGTGGTCGTACTGACCGCTCAACGTGGTCATAACCGCTCGCTGCAACGTGGTCGTAACGACCGCTAACAACGTGGTCGATACCGACCACGCACGGCGGCTCGAACACGGGCATCTTTCGATCACGGGCATCTGACCACGGCTCCGAGCACGCCCATCTCTAACCATACCCATCCGAGCACGGCCATCTTCGACCACGGCCATCTTGGACCATGCCCATCTTCGACCAAGGGCTTCTGCGACCACGGCGATCTTCGACCATGGACATCTTCGACCACGCCATCTTTGGACCACCGCCATCTGACCACGCCCATCCGAACACCGCCATCTGACCACGCCCATCCGAACACCTCTAGAAACATCTGCATGTGAGTCGACATCTCCTGTGCCGTTTGCTATGAATTCGCCTGTTATATGTGGTCAGAATCGATTCCGACCACCCGGGCTAATGTTTCGACCACCCGGCCGATGTTCCGATTCAATGCCTACTAAATTTCGACTATGACTTCTACTGGCTTTCTGGTCTGACCGGAACTCCTTCATTACTTCGTCTAGAACTATGTGGTCGTATGTCGTCATTGGGCATTCGAGTAACGGCTGACTCAATGAGTCGCAGTCATGTGTGTCATTCTAAGGAAAAAAGCATGTCTGCATTTTCTCCTGGCGAGTAGCAATCGGAGCTAACGAGTTCAGTTCCAACCCCACCGTGGTCGAAGATCGACTGTAGCTTCAACGTAGTCGGAGATCGACTGTAGCTTCAACGTAATCGCGGCTCCACTGTAGCTTCAGCGTAGTCAGAGATCGACTGTAGCTTCAACGTAGTCGCGGCTCCACTGTAGCTTCAACGTAGTCGCATATCCTCTGTAGCTTCAACGTAGTTGGAGGTCCACTGTAGCTTCAACGTAGTCGCATATCCTCTGTAGCTTCAACGTAGTCAGAGGTCCACTGTAGCTTCAACGTAGTCGCATATCCTCTGTAGCTTCAACGTAGTCGTAGATGTGGTGAAAGTACCATGGTTGAGAAGCCATGGTTGAAGAGGCGGTCGAAGTGGCGTGATCGAGAAGCCGTGGTCGGAGTGGCAATCGAAATGCTATGGTCGGAGTTGCGGTCGAAGTGCCGTGGTCGAAGGAACGGTCTTAGTGGTGTGGTCAAGAAGCCATGGTCAGAGTGGCGGTCAAAGTGTCATGGTTGAGAAGCCATGGTCGAGGCATAGTGGTCGTATGTCGTCATTGGGCATTCGAGTAACGGCTGACTCAATGAGTCGCAGTCATGTGTGTCATTCTAAGGAAAAAAGCATGTGTCAAACATTTCTTAAGTGCTCTACGGCGTGCATTCTTCTCTTTTCTCTCCTCTTGTGTCAAACTCTGCCTACGAGCTCGTTGATTGGAGTTCCTCTCCTCGGGTGGTAAATTTTGTCTACGTACTCTTCTATGAGCATTAATCTCTTGTCTCTCCTCAGTTGTTAAACTCTGTCGATGTGCCTTTTCACGATCTCGCTTTGCTTGCCTTTGTTCAGGTGTAAGTTTTGCATACCACCTGTTTTGTCGATCACGTCGCGCTTGGATTCGTTTAGATGCAGCTATTTCATGTTGGATATTTTGTTCACCCATGCTTGCTTTCCCTTGCTCACGAGAACGCTTTCGTCCTAAGATATAACCAAAGTAAATTTTATTGATGCATATTAAAAACATGTTTTCCCATATATATATATAATGTGTAGTTAAAGGTGGTACCCTTTGAGCTCTCTCCTTATTCATGCAAATTAGTTGAAGTGAGAGTACTATGAGCAGGAAAAGTCATAGATACTTCGTTCAAAACTTCCTTATCTAAGAAAGCATAATTTGGGCTTACACCATCCGATGGTTCGTGTATTACGATCCCTGTTGTAGTTCGTGGTATAACATTGCGGTAAGATCTCATTCCCTTTGCCAAGTTTTCATCAAGCACTGTTCGAAATATTCAATTAAAATATGAATGCAAGCTCATGTTTTATTTTGAAAACTTGCACTTTAAGAATTACAATATAGGGACTTTTTTTTCCCTTTGAGATCTTGGCTTGAGGGCTGTGACATCTTGCTAAAACACCCTTCCCTAAAATGAAAGGTGTAAGACAAAAAAAATAATATGATACAAATGGCAAATTTAGCCTCGTCGCAAGGACATGGTTGTTCAAAACATAATTTCATCCCCAAAGAAAATAAATTATACTGGCATTTACAACTTTACAACATTCAAGATAATTACATAGCACAAATCACATTATCATCGTTACACGAAATAAGTAATAAGTGATACAATAAATGACATGTACAACTTTGGTATTCAAGATAATTACAGATCACATATTTAGGATTCAATTAGAGAAACAACACACTTACAATTCAACTACAGATCACAATAACAGAAACATCACACTTACTGTTGGATAATATCAACCTTCACTGTATTTTTAGCAGGACTTGAATATTACTGTGGTAAACCACTAAGCCGAGGTTTCATTGTCTATGCCACACCAGAAATTAAACCACCATCTGTGGTGTAGCCAAAAGTATAAGCAAGCACCAAAATAAAAAACATAGACTATTTATGTTACAGAAGATGTTAATACATACTATACAGTACAGAGTGCAGACCACTGATTGGAACAATTAGTGTCAATTTCAGGGATTTCCACCAAAAGTTCAAGCGACACTGTACCTTCACCGCTGCAAAAAAAAAACATCATATGAGATTAGTATAATGCACCAGAAATATGACCAGCTGATATTCATGTATAGCTAGGAAAAAACATGAAAACCTGGATGCAATAGTTAAGTCGCTGCATTCGACCATGGCCACGTGGTTGTAGCTCCATTCGACTACGGCCAACGTGGTCGTAAACGACCTAAATGACCTCCGCTTCCGACTCCCAGCAAAATGGTCGTAACAGCTTCCGACCTCACACCTGGATGCAAAGGAAATGCACAAGTAGCCGACTGCTTACGTGGTCGTAGACTTGAGCGCCGACTTCGACCGCAGCCCGCTACACCGTGGTTGTAGCTTCGATTTACGACTTTCGACCACGGCCAACGTGGTCGTAGCTGCATTCGACTACGGCCAACGTGGTCGTAAATGACCTGAATCACCTCCGGCCATGCCCAAAATGGTTGTAAACTCGTTTTCTGGCTTCCGACTCCCCGCAAAACGGTCGTAACAGTTTCGACCTTACAAAGAATGCTCTCCCCCCAACCTCCTTCCTCTCCTCCGCGGGGGTGGCGGGCGATTTTTTGAAGTGCAGAGGGCGGGAGCGCGGGCTGGCGCGGCGTAGGCGGCAGCGGAGCGGGGGGGAGGAGGCGGCGGCGGACGAGCGGTAGAGGAGGCATCGGAGGACGACCGGGGGAGGAGGCGATGGTGGCGCGGGGTGGGGATGAGGAGGCGAGGGCAGAGCGGCGAAGGATAGAGGGTAGGAGGCGAGGGCAGAGCGGCGGAAGTGGGAGGGTAGGAGGCGAGGGCGGAGCGGCGAAGGTGGGAGGGTAGCAGGCGAGGGCGGAGCGGCGGAGGAGGGAGGGGAGCAGGCGAGGGTAGAGCGGCGGCGGAGGAGGGAGGGGAGGAGCGACGGGCGGAGCGGCGGTGGAGGAGGGAGGGGAGGAGGCGCACGGGATTCGGTGGGGAGGCAGGCGCCCGGTCGTGAGGAGGGCGAAGGACTGTGGGGAGGAGACGAGGCGAAGGTATCAGCGCCGGAGGACTGTGGGGAGGAGGCGAGGACGGAGGTATCGGCGGAGGATTCTGTGGGGGAGGAGGTGAGGCGGAGGATTCTGTGGGGAGGAGGTCTCAGCGCACGACATTCGATTTTGGGGGAGGAGAGAAGCAGAGGGAGGCCCACATGTCGGCGCTTTTTTTCTGTGAGAGGCGGCAGAGCGTAGGACGCACAATCACCTTGAACTCGTTCTTTTAAGAGTAGAGAAAAGGAGTTTGGAAGTTACAGAGAGGAATTCGTCTTAATTCTTTGCAAACTACCGTTGTAATTCTTTGCAAGCTACCGTTGTAAAAGAAGAATTAACATTTGAGCTCTATTAGACTTCACATAGTTGATAGTTGATACCACACATAGTGCAAATTTCATAAAATACTTTGTAACATGCAGGCTTTCGCATTCAAAATTAGAGATAATTTTATGTGTATTACTAAAAAATGCGGTCAATTATTTCGATGAAATGATTGGAACATTGGATGCTTGCACATTTAGAGTGAATAGTATGCTTCAGCCGCAGATAGCGCTTATTGTAGTATTGTATAAAAAATTTGATGTAAATATGAGTTTTTGTTGCAATGCATGACTAATTAATTTTAAAATATGAGCACTTTTAAAGTTACAAACACTACTGAAAAAATTGCTTAGTGTTTGTTGCACCATCTTTAGCTGTTGCGGTGGGCTTTGCACAGGGCCCCTAGAAAGGTTCAGTTTTTGGTTGATTCGATGGTATTGCGAACGGTAATTAGAAAAGTAGTGTCCACTATGAAGAAATAGCAGATTTGGTAGGAAGTCCACACGACCACCGTGCGGAAGCACCTTCCAGCCGACACGCGCCCCGGCTGCACGACCACCATGCGGTGGCCAATTAGCCGAGGTCATTAGTAGTGCTAATTCTTGCTTAGCAAATTCATTAGGTGTATTGCTTGTAGCAATTTTTACCTATAGCAAATAAGCTCAAAAAATTTGAAATTTTTTATAGAGCCTCCCGACATAGCGTGCTTAATTCATATAATTTAATGAATTTTTTAGTAAAATTTATAAGGGATAAAATTATGAAAAAAAAAATACACAATCAAATACGCTATGTCCAGAGAGTCCACAAAAAATTTGTATTTTTTGAACTTATTTGCTATATGTAAAAATTGTTATCGGCAATACACCTAAATAAATTCGCTAATCAGACTTGCTTTACTAGGTGCGCAAACAAACTCTACTATTTAACTTTTGTGCCTTGCATTCCACAACGCTAAATATTTACACTACATTTTGTCGTACGCCTTCCTATATTGGTTGTTGGGTGCCACTCCCACTAGTTCATGTCCGGTCCACTCTACTGTTAGTGTCAGCGCCTAGTGGCAGGCATGCAGGTCTGCGCAAAGCTGGTTTCTTTCCTCCAATCCATGTTTCTCACGTGCTGGTCGGTCCCCCTGTAAGGCTCTGTTTGGAATGCGGGAATTTTTCTCGATTCCTGCGGGAATTGAACTGTTTCCTGCAAAATTCCTGCAAAATTCCTCTGTTCCAAACAGGCCCTAAGTGATCGAAGGATCCGTCCGAATATGCCCAACGCTACACAGGATGCGGATCCGAATACGCTACGAGCAAGTTACACCACCGACTGCCGCCTGACCGGGCTAGAGACTCCGCCGCACATCTGGGAAGTTCACATACGGCATACTTGCACATTTTGCTATTTCTATGGCTAACTATACCTCCATGTAGCTTATCACGTTACATTCTGGTGTGAACTGTGCCTAGTTGCGTGTGGTGAGTCTGGCAAATAGTTGCATCTACGCTACGCATTGTCTTCTGTGACGCTCTATTCCTTCGAGTTCTATCCTACATACACCCATTGGCCCAACTAGCCCTTTGGACAGGACCAGGCTCAACCGAGCTGCGAGCCCACGTGAAACCAGGCTTTTTACTAGCCTAATCCATGCATGCCCCAACCTGTTCAACATGAAGGCGTGTCGATGCTCTCGACCGGCCACGTGAATGGTGGAGCCCGTTCCAGCCCACCTCGTTTACAAGTGGTTTCTCGTGGGCCGGAATGCTTCTTGGGCTTGAAAACACGTCGCGACAACCCAGCAACACCGTGCAATAGGTGCCTCCAGAAACCCACCCACGCGAAGTTTGGCACGAGCACGACGGCGAAAACAGCACACGCACCGGCGTCGAGTAATGCCAATGAATATGGCGTGTTCATATTTGCTTTGACTTTTAATTAAAATTAAATAGTAGTGATTAAAAAAATAATTTTTAAAAAGAAGAGACAAACAGGAAGAAAGTGAGAGGAAGATGCGTATGTTAGACAGAAATGAGAAGAGTGAGGTACATAATACGTCTGTGACTTTCTCCTTATCTCCAAATTAATACAGGAGCAAGGAGAGTGGAGAAGCCACTTCAAAATACCAAGTATTCATATTAACTCCTGAGTTCTCCAAGTATAAGCTAATATGAACATACCCTATATGTCATGCGCACAGCGCTTAGCACCCACGCCACCCACAGCCCACTCGCTAGTCGCATGGCTCCGTGGCTCCACATATGGCTCTCATGCGGCTTCTTGTTGTGGGTTCTAGCTCCCTCTGGCTTGTGCGGCTTTCTGGCATGAATTGCTGGGTAGATAGGGCTACGTGAGTTTTTCCTTCTTTCTCCTTTTTCTTTTCTTCTTTTTGAAAGCATGTAGGCATCTAAAAATAATTTTGGTAATTAATAATAACATTAGCTAAAAGGACAAACATGTATATTAAGATAATTGGAAGATTTAGTCTCGGATTTCGAATAGATTTAGTCTCATATTTCGAATGACAACATGGAAATGCATGCTACGAATGATCAAAAATCGACATTGCTCAAGAAGAAGGTACAATGTATGTAGTCTAAGATCCTTTTATATTTTACCGGTCTTCGTGATTGGTTGGAAGACCGAGTTTTAGGCTGACGCCATACCATAAAGACAGATCATGGCTAGTAACATGAATGTTTATCTTGTGCCATTCGGATCAATTAAAGGTCATGCATGCATTTGAAAATGTGTTTTCAAAACCATCTGTGCACTCTCAGAAAAAATTGACATGACCACAATTATGGGGTGGTACTACCTCCCAGTGGCATGACCACAAGCAAGGTGCGGTAGTATTGCACCCTGGTAAGACCATTTGTTACATGGCGGTATGTTTTCAGAGAAGTGTATTTTGAGAGCATTTTTGCTCCCTTAGAAATTGGTAGTACCACATGTGAGTGCAAAAGTATCGCACTGGTCAGTAACAACTAGTTTAGAAGCATTAATTAAGCTTCACATAACCATTAAACCTTAGGTGCGGTAGTATTGGCCGATACATGGTACAACACTTGCTAATTTTTTTAGAAAAAAATGCTCAAATATTCTAATTTATTATTGGGGGCTATAAATACCCCATCACTAGGACCAAGCTAAGTGGAGAACAATTTATTAAATATCTCTTGAGCTTCTTGTGCACTCCCAATTATTCATTTGCTCATTTTCACATTTTGAGATAGTTGAGAGCATTCAAGTGCATCTATTGATTAATTGATCCTTTGGTACTTGATTTCCATTAAATGAGAGTTTTGGTTTATTACTTTTGGTATTTGCCAGCACATATACGGTTTGGAGAAAATTAAGCGATGATCTCTTCAAGAAGGTTGTGAAGAGGCCATCATTGTTGTGAGTGATTTTGTACTCACCATCTTCAGAGTGGAAGAAGAGCAACTCTAGTGAATTTGAGGTTCTTAAGGCTTAATTCGTGGAGCTGATTTAATCCATTTAGGCTTACCTCAATGTGGGTTAGTGTAACATCCCATTTTCAAAACTTGGTGTTAATGCAAATTTCAAGCTTATGTCAATATCCAAAAGACTTTTTTTTATCAGTTGGCTATTCCTTTTGGTTTCCAAAAAGAAAATTCAAGTTGAGCTTAAATATTGTAACTTGAAAATCTTGTTTTTCTCCAAATAGGTAAATCAAATTAATCTTTTAAAAGTTTAGAACTTAAAGTGTGCTTCAAAAATTAGAAGGATTACTGAATAGGGAAATTTGCGCTTAATCTTTAAGTAAAGAAAGGAAGGAATATATATATGTATGTAGGTATATATATTTTTGGTTGCAAAGCCTTTCCTAGCCATCCAATATCTCCTCCATTCCATCTGAACCGTCCCTTCATTCCTCTTTCTGGTGGCAATGCACCCGTTCTTCCTCTTTCGCACGGCAGCACCCCCTCCTCCTCTGTTTGCCGCTCGTCGCTTTCCTTCCACCAACCACGCCGGCGATTCAATGCGGTGATAGCCTCGTCTTCAGTGCCGCCCTCGCCTTCAGCACCCAACCCCGGTCACCTCCCGCGCGACCCCCGCCAGCGCTGGCCTCGCCCCGCCGTGCACGCCACAATGCCAGTCCCCACCCGTGCGCTGCGTCGCCGTAGTACTCTCTGACAGCGGTCATCTTGCGTGCACTGTGGTTGCACGGCACCATGCCGCCTTGCCCCCAAGAAGCACGTCCCCGGCCTCTTTAAGGAGCGCCGAAGCTCGTTGCACACCCCGCCGAGGCTCGCTCGAGAACGCCACACTCGGCCACCTCCTCTGCCTTGCGTGCGCCTCCGGCAAACCTCGCCGTCGCGCCCCTCCGGTCGTTGCCAGGGCCCATGACCCTCTTCCCCATGTTCGCCACTATCCTCTCTCCCACCTCCCCGGTCTAATCAACTTTTCTTCCCTCGCAGGCCGCCGGCGACGTTCTTCATCTCCACCTCCGGCGTCAAGTATCCTCGGTGAACCCCAGCGCCCCAACCCAAATTGAGCGCGCCCAGGGCATCACCGGAGCACCCCGAGCGCCACCTCCCCATCGTCGGACCCCGCCGCCCTCCTCAGTGACCCGCCACCGCCTACATCCTCGCCGCCAGATCGCCCCGCTCCCCCTCGGCCTCGACTAACGCCCCAGGTGAGCTCGTGGTTACCTGTGGATGCTCCACTCCCGAAGAATCGAACCCCCATGGCTCGTGGTGCCGGCACCCCCTTCCCCTGACTCCGCCGCCGCACTGCCACCGACGGCCGCCGTTCCGCCGAGCCCGGCCGATTGGTCTCTCCCCGGGGTGCGCGCCGGGGTGGGTAGCCCATTTCGTCCGGCGCCGTCGCGCCCCCGTGCCCCTCCGCCGCCGGCGATGCTCCGTCCTCCTCACGGCCGGGTCGGACCTGAGGAAGCAGCAGTCAGCTCATTAATACATGTCTTGACCGGCCCATTTAAGTAATGTCTTAACTGGCTATTAAACCTAAAAAATGCTATCCCAAACCTCCACTGAATAGTCAACGACCGGGCCCTCATTTAATTCCCCTCGGGCCCCACCCGTCAGCCATATAACCTCCCACCCTTTTTGCTATTTTTAGGATTTTTCCAGCAATTAAACTTTAAAATGCTATAACTTTATAACCTTAGCTCCAAATTTAATGAAACCAATTTCTAAATTTTTCTAAAATCAAGATCTATTTGATGGTTCTGTTTTGGTTCTGTTTTGAGTTAATTTGAGGTTGATTTTATTTTTGTTTGGTATTTATTTGCTTTCGTTCTTTTGTGTTGCTTTTCCGGTGCAATCTCCCGAGTAGAATTCGAAGACGCGAACGATCCCCCGCTTGAAGCAGCACAAGACCCCCAGGCTTTCGATCCAGGCGAGTCAATACTTTGATCATTTTGCGCCTATATTTCATGTGAAACTATGTTCATTTAAATTATCAAAACTGCATGCTCTACTTTATATGCAAAAGTATGTCACTCTTAAGGTAGCTAACAACCATATGTCCACCTAATAATAAGATATCCCTCCAGTAACTTTTGAACTCACCGTATCATTTGTCGCCCTAGATATAAACTTTAACTAAGGTAGTTATAAGTCATAATACTGCCATGCTGGTCATGTCAAGTCCAGGGCACTAGTGGCCCTGATAATCATTCTTTACTCATGGAAAACTAGTTTTGGGACAGTCATGGGATGTACGTGGCTGAGTATTTATGTTAAATTGTGATATGCTTCTCAAAACCCTAAAAATCTGCTAAACCTGTCTGGGCGGGTGGTAAGAGTGGTTGGTGCGGAAGTAGCACGAGAACCCGTGGTTTGTGGTAAGAACCGCCTGGACAGATTAAGGACTGAATCTTGTGATGACCTCCCGGTGTAAAACAGTACAACCACAAGTCTATAATGGGTACGACCTAGCTAATTAACTTGCAAAGGTTTAGTTCGGATACCACCAGTGGTAAGTGGGTGCCAGGGTGTACTGGTTACTCACAGTGAGGCACAGGGATTTACTGTACTCGCACGGCGCAAGAGGGGGCTTCTGATTGTGGTGGATGTAACCCTTCAGCGATGAAACCTCAGCGGGTGGTGTCTGGCTAGATTGGAGTAAGGTAAAGGCTTTGTGATAAATTATCTGGGTCTCATGCCTAAGGAAGCATGTTGGCTATTAAGATAATTCATCTCTTGTGGTGAAAGTGTACAACCTCTGCAGAGTGTAAAACTGTTCGAATAGCCGTGCCCACGGTCAAGGGCGGACATGGGAACTCGCTCGAGTTAATTCTATTTCAAAACTTTTGAGGTTGGGAATAAGAAAAACTGCCAGGTGGATGTAACCTGAGTTTGGTAATTTTTCCTGGAGGGATGTACTCCAGTGTTGGTAATAAGGTGTAAGTAACCTGCTACTCAAAATTTAGCATTGGTGGATGGAACCATGAAATTGGTGGATGGAACCTACCCTGCTATAATTACTGCACAATTTCAAGCTCCTTAAAGCATGTTTTGTAAAATGCTAAGTCATAGGAGTTTTAAATATGATTATTCCAAAAGTCGCTTTAAGCAAATAAAAGAACCCGAGCCATCCTTGTTTAGCCTTGCATCTATAATTATATGCATTCTGTGTGTTGGCTCGCGGAGCACGGTTGCTTGTGCTCAATCTCGCTCTTAACCCCCTTCCAGAAGCTGTGAATCAAGAGCACTACGTCTACCACAAGGATCAGGACGCTGAAGGCGATGAAGATGGTGAATATTAGAATAGGCTTCGGTAGTCTTGCCTCTTGTCTCAGTCCAGTTGACCAGGCTAGTTTTGGTGTGTGCTTCCGTTATTAGTCAGGTCCCTGATTAATAGCGGTGGTACTCAGGTTGACCCAGTCGCTTGCCTGTGGCGAGTTGTGCCCCTACGCTTATGTACGCTTCCGCTTCCGCTCTTTATGTATTGTAAGACATTTGGCCTGACGGCCCTGTTGTAACCTCGACCCGACGCGGTCTATTTGAACTCTGGTATTGTAATGTATGGTTTTGTTGTGTATGAAATGATGCAGCATTGTATCTGTGAGCATTATCTACTGATCCAGGGAATAATGCAGTGTAATCATAGAGGATTCCAGGTTAGTAAACTTGGGGTCCGACAGAGCTGGTATCAGAGCATACGACTGTAGAAACCTTAGTTAGACTGGTCACGATTTAAGGTCTGAGTCCTATTTACAAAAACTATGTAAAACTTTCACAAAAATATAGCGTAATACTGCTTTACTCAACTCTCTTAGTTTCCATACTCACCCAAAATTTCTTTTGTATTTTCATCTGCTCTAACCTATTGGTGTTCAAAATTTTTAGATGGCTAAAGCTACACCAGTTGGTCCATGGGATCACATCTCCCATGGTGAAAGCGGAGGGTTCGCCGAGATCCTGCGGCAGCTGCTGCCTTGTCTCGGGTACACCCGCCCGCCCGTTTACAGAGGCAGGAGAGCCCACATTCATAGCATGGACTTGTGGACCATGGAGGTCTTCATCTATGCACGAGATAGTAACAGGGAGCTCCACTCCCATACTATCCATGCCGAGCCTCCACGGATGTACCTCGTCGACGCCATCCAGGACGCGGCACGTCTTGCCGTGGCTCACTTGTGCCAAGTGCATGAGGAGGGGCTGCGACAGTCGCCTTTCGCCCACTCCCCTCGCATCCGCCAGGGGCAATTCCTTCCAGATCGCCTCGACCACAGGGTGGACAACCCCCAGCTATCTCACCAAATCCAGCTGACACAGGCGATGTCAGTCTCCTACGCATTCGCCCTGCAGGAGATTGGGCACCTGCGCATTCTCCTGATCGCAAGCCTGCAGCAATCGGACGTCCTCAGCGCCCAGCTCAACCGCTACCTGATCGCCTTTCAGGCGGCAGAGCGCGAGAGGCTCGCCGCCGAGGCTGGGCTTGAGCGCTTCCGAGCCAGAGCAGCCTACCCTCAGTCTACGCCACCAGCACCAGTGCCAACTCCAGCTCCAACCCCAGTGTCAGCTCCAGCTCTCGCATCCGTACCAGTGTCCGTTCCAGCCCCAGCTCCCGCGCCAGCACAGGCTCAGCGCCAGGGACCTCACCCCAGGTTGACAATACGCACGAGCGTGCGCCCACCGTCCAATGGCACCCTCATAGAGCCCAGCAGGGAGCGTCGTTCGTCCCGCTCCCGTCCCTCCAACAACGGATCAAGCCCTTCTCGGTCCCATTCTCGCTCCCGATCTCCCAACATCGTCTCCTGCTCCCGCTTTCCAGGTGATTGTGTCTTCTGCGGTCAGACCCACTCCCGGTCCCCAGAGGTGGACTGATGTAGGTTAGACAGTAGTATGTCTAGGCAGTCTCTTTTTGGTGTGCACGCACACTCCCCCAGTTGTACCCCCTTATGTACCCAGTTAGTAGACGTTGTGTATGCGGTGTCGTGACTTGTTGTAAGCCGTGTGTTATACCCAGCTGTCGTGTAACACCTAACCCCCCAATGTAATGAACAACCTTAGGCATAATGCCTTGTGTTTTTATTGCCTCTCTTTTGCTTGGTTTCTGTTGTGCTAATAGGGGGCTAGCAAACCCTCATATATGTCTTTCCCTCTTTCTTTTAGTCTCTAAAAAGGCTCTAGGTTGTTTTCCAGATGGCTCCCAAGAGGACTGCTGCTCGTGGTAGGGGCCGAGCCCCAAGGGCCGCAACTCGTGGAAGAGGCCAAGGTAGAGGCTGTGGTTTGAACTTAGCTTGGCCGTTAGTGTTATGACTGGATTTGTTCCTTCAAAATCTAATTGCAAAAAAAAAAGATGTGTTGATTATTCTCATCCCTCTTAGAAGATTCCCTCTTATCTATATGCTGCCCTAGTCATTTATACTTCTAAAGCTTTCTTATCCCGGATTCAAATAATAAAAGTCCAGCACTCCTCTTATAAATCCCTTTCGAAAACCTATTTTGGGCCAAAATCACAAAGATTAAATTTGAAATCTATTTTTGAAAGTTGTTTTTATCCTTGGAAGTCAATTATCAAATTATTTATAAAAGTTCATTTTCAGACCCCTTCTTGCAAACCTAACCTTCCGAGGAAAACTTTATAAGATTTAACTTCCAACCAAATTATTCCAAAGGTTTGCTCTGGTTCCTCAGACCCATGTATAAATCTTGGTGGATTCATGTCAATCATGAGATAGAATCAATGGTATGAATTTCTAGTTGAAAAGTAAGCGGACCAGTTTGAATGGTTGGGTTGGCTACATGAGTACCGATTTGATGATTGGGTTGGCTAAATTAGTGGGCCGATTTAAAATGATTGGATTGACTAAATAATTGGATTGGTTAAATAAACGGGCCAATTTAGACGATTGAATAAGTGGACCGATGGAATCTTTAGAGAAATATGGAGTGTAATAACAATTGTTGGTCTGTAGCTTTAATAGACAGTATGAATCCAGATGAATGTTTACAATGGTGGGATAATAGAGTATAGTCGACTACCGGGTGGATTATTGGAAATTTTGGAGACAATAGGAGATGTGATAATAACCATTGAATTATAGATTTGATTAATAAACATTGTCTCGGTGGATGTCTATGCCAATAAAGTTGTTGGGCACAAGATTGTAGATAGTGGGATTGATCACTGGAGAAATGGATTATGAGTATGCGTTAAAGATGGAACAGATTGGAGTATTAAGAAACCATAATATAAATGATATCGGTGGATTTAAAAGTAAACATGCTGGAGTATCGCTAAAAAATAAATCCAGAATTGAGTTTATGAATTATGGTGGAAAAGGTTGGATTATAATACAAATGTTATTGGTGGATTGAAATATTGGAACCATAATACAAATGATACTGTTAGATTTAAAATGTAAAAGATGTGAATGGTACTGGTGGATTTAAAATATAGAAATATTGAAACCATGAAGCGATCGAGTACGGGTGGATTCAAAGGTAAAGAAATTGGAGTAATGTTTAGGTGAATAGTTGGAAGGGATTATTGATAAATGAACCCAAGACTGGATTTATGATTTTATGTAGGAAAGTGAGATTCAATTGAGGAGTTGGAGACCCTGATCTGGTGAATAATAACTACGAATGATGTCTTGGAAGTGATATGATCTGTGGATTGAATAAATGATAATATTCACTGTTTGGAGTACTAGACACCAGTTGTGCAGTGATTAAGCAATGAAAGAAGATACCCTATAATCAATCGAGTATAAGCAGGATTAGCAAGGCCTTGGAATAAGAAGCCCACGAATGGAAGGGCTATGAATGTGAATTATTCTGTCAAGATTGTGATATTGGAAGAGGTTAAGATACCATTGCCAAAAAAGGGGGTATTTCAAAATTCAAGTATTTCAAAACCACTTTCAGAAAATCAGTCTTGCTATAAAAAAATTTTTCTATATCAAATATATATAGTGTATCTTCGTTGCAAAGAGCCTTGATTTCAAAGTTTCTTTACAAACTTCGCCCCAGTATTTGAGGACCCAAAAACTTAATTTCCAAGAACTTGCTTTCAAAACAAAAACTTGAGAATCTACCTACTTTGCAAATTTTTGGGGATACTCAAAAATTTTCAACCCTGGTATTTCAAAAAAAATGTTCTTAAATAATAATGAGGAGCATGGGCTCCACCGCCAAAGCGTTTCTCAACGCTTTCCTTCCTCTACTTCTGTCTACAAAAAGGAAATTTGATTTCCCTTTCTTTCCCCTTACTTCAAAAAAAAAATTTAAGCTCGAAGACATCAAGGATGCTCATGAAGGTTTTGTGGTCTCGCTTCAGCAAGCCTAGTGCTTAGAACCCTGTGCCCTCTTGTGTGTGTCTTCGTGCATAGGCGTTGTTTTTTTAAAAGATTTTATTTGGCCCTGTGCACTGCCTTCTTGCTCTCGGGCACTGTACTTCGCAGTCACAGGAAAAGCTTGCCTTCAAAACCTTGGACTTTCTGTGGGGTTTGTATGCCGCCCCAATTTTCTGTGTGTGCTCTTTTTGGGGTGGATTAGAGTATCTCATCCCCGCGATCTACCCCGTATCTAGTGCTATTTCCCCCTCACCTTATTGCTGAAAACCTCGTCAGATCTACAAGCGAGACATGACAAATAGCTCAGTCAAGACAATCAGACTCAAGTCCCCCTCTCACTGTAAACTCACTAATCAAAACACTGTCAATGGCCAAGGACATGGCTAGAAGCAAGAAGCAGGAACCAGTAGTTCCTACTCGCTTGGGTCCCTATCACTCGTACAAGTATTCACTCAGATCCACTCCAGAATAAAGGAAAGGCAGCAACCAGCGTTGAAGAACAGCAAGCCCCAGAAAATGTCAACCGATGAAGGGAAGCCAGCTGAAATAAACCTAGAAGAACACGGTTTCTGCGGTGTGGCGTTGGCCCACTTTTGTATGGATATCCTCCCTTCAGGTGACTCCAAGGAAAGGGCGAAGTGTCAAGCAAAACCCTGGAACCCACTGCTAGCCAGCTTGCCCCACCTCCTTCTTTCTACTCTACCCGAATCTCGGGGACGAGATTTCTTTTAAGGAGGGTAGGTTCTGTAACATCCCATTTTCAAAACTTGGTGTTAATGCAAATTTCAAGCTTATGTCAATATCCAAAAGACTTTTTTTATCAGTTGGCTATTCCTTTTGGTTTCCAAAAAGAAAATTCAAGTTGAGCTTAAATATTGTAACTTGAAAATCTTGTTTTTCTCCAAATAGGTAAATCAAATTAATCTTTTAAAAGTTTAGAACTTAAAGTGTGCTTCAAAAATTAGAAGGATTACTAAATAGGGAAATTTGTGCTTAATCTTTAAGTAAAGAAAGGAAGGAATATATATATGTATGTAGGTATATATATTTTTGGTTGCAAAGCCTTTCCTAGCCATCCAATATCTCCTCCATTCCATCTGAACCGTCCCTTCATTCCTCCTTCTGGTGGCAATGCACCCGTTCTTCCTCTTTCGCACGGCAGCACCCCCTCCTCCTCTGTTTGCCGCTCGTCGCTTTCCTTCCACCAACCACGCCGGCGATTCAATGCGGCGACAGCCTCATCTTCAGTGCCGCCCTCGCCTTCAGCACCCAGCCCCGGTCACCTCCCGCGCGACCCCCGCCAGCGCTGGCCTCGCCCCGCCGTGCACGCCACAATGCCGGTCCCCACCCGTGCGCTGCGTCGCCGTAGTACTCTCTGCCAGCGGTCATCTTGCGTGCACTGTGGTTGCATGGCACCATGCCGCCTTGCCCCCAAGAAGCCCGTCCCCAGCCTCTTTAAGGAGCGCCGAAGCTCGTTGCACACCCCGCCGAGGCTCGCTCGAGAACGCCACACTCGGCCACCTCCTCTGCCTTGCGTGCGCCTCCGGCAAACCTCGCCGCTGCGCCCCTCCGGTCGTTGCCAGGGCCCATGACCCTCTTCCCCATGTTCGCCACTATCCTCTCTCCCACCTCCCCGGTCTAATCAACTTTTCTTCCCTCGCAGGCCGCCGGCGACGTTCTTCATCTCCACCTCCGGCGTCGGGTATCCTCGGTGAACCCCAGCGCCCCAACCCAAATTGAGCGCGCCCAGGGCATCACCGGAGCACCCCGAGCGCCACCTCCCCATCGCCGGACCCCGCCGCCCTCCTCAGTGACCCGCCACCGCCTACATCCTCGCCGCCAGATCGCCCCGCTCCCCCTCGGCCTCGACTAACGCCCCAGGTGAGCTCGTGGTTACCTGTGGATGCTCCACTCCCGAAGAATCGAACCCCCATGGCTCGTGGTGCCGGCACCCCCTTCCCCTGACTCCGCCGCCGCACTGCCACCGACGGCCGCCGTTCCGCCGAGCCCGGCCGATTGGTCTCTCCCCGGGGTGCGCGCCGGGGTGGGTAGCCCATTTCGTCCGGCGCCGTCGCGCCCCCGTGCCCCTCCGCCGCCGGCGATGCTCCGTCCTCCTCACGGCCGGGTCGGACCTGAGGAAGCAGCAGTCAGCTCATTAATACATGTCTTGACCGGCCCATTTAAGTAATGTCTTAACTGGCTATTAAACCTAAAAAATGCTATCCCAAACCTCCACTGAATAGTCAACGACCGGGCCCTCATTTAATTCCCCTCGGGCCCCACCCGTCAGCCATATAACCTCCCACCCTTTTTGCTATTTTTAGGATTTTTCCAGCAATTAAACTTTAAAATGCTATAACTTTATAACCTTAGCTCCAAATTTAATGAAACCAATTTCTAAATTTTTCTAAAATCAAGATCTATTTGATGGTTCTGTTTTGGTTCTGTTTTGAGTTAATTTGAGGTTGATTTTATTTTTGTTTGGTATTTATTTGCTTTCGTTCTTTTGTGTTGCTTTTCCGGTGCAATCTCCCGAGTAGAATTCGAAGACGCGAACGATCCCCCGCTTGAAGCAGCACAAGACCCCCAGGCTTTCGATCCAGGCGAGTCAATACTTTGATCATTTTGCGCCTATATTTCATGTGAAACTATGTTCATTTAAATTATCAAAACTGCATGCTCTACTTTATATGCAAAAGTATGTCACTCTTAAGGTAGCTAACAACCATATGTCCACCTAATAATAAGATATCCCTCCAGTAACTTTTGAACTCACCGTATCATTTGTCGCCCTAGATATAAACTTTAACTAAGGTAGTTATAAGTCATAATACTGCCATGCTGGTCATGTCAAGTCCAGGGCACTAGTGGCCCTGATAATCATTCTTTACTCATGGAAAACTAGTTTTGGGACAGTCATGGGATGTACGTGGCTGAGTATTTATGTTAAATTGTGATATGCTTCTCAAAACCCTAAAAATCTGCTAAACCTGTCTGGGCGGGTGGTAAGAGTGGTTGGTGCGGAAGTAGCACGAGAACCCGTGGTTTGTGGTAAGAACCGCCTGGACAGATTAAGGACTGAATCTTGTGATGACCTCCCGGTGTAAAACAGTACAACCACAAGTCTATAATGGGTACGACCTAGCTAATTAACTTGCAAAGGTTTAGTTCGGATACCACCAGTGGTAAGTGGGTGCCAGGGTGTACTGGTTACTCACAGTGAGGCACAGGGATTTACTGTACTCGCACGGCGCAAGAGGGGGCTTCTGATTGTGGTGGATGTAACCCTTCAGCGATGAAACCTCAGCGGGTGGTGTCTGGCTAGATTGGAGTAAGGTAAAGGCTTTGTGATAAATTATCTGGGTCTCATGCCTAAGGAAGCATGTTGGCTATTAAGATAATTCATCTCTTGTGGTGAAAGTGTACAACCTCTGCAGAGTGTAAAACTGTTCGAATAGCCGTACCCACGGTCAAGGGCGGACATGGGAACTCGCTCGAGTTAATTCTATTTCAAAACTTTTGAGGTTGGGAATAAGAAAAACTGCCAGGTGGATGTAACCTGAGTTTGGTAATTTTTCCTGGAGGGATGTACTCCAGTGTTGGTAATAAGGTGTAAGTAACCTGCTACTCAAAATTTAGCATTGGTGGATGGAACCTACCCCGCTATAATTACTGCACAATTTCAAGCTCCTTAAAGCATGTTTTGTAAAATGCTAAGTCATAGGAATTTTAAATATGATTATTCCAAAAGTCGCTTTAAGCAAATAAAAGAACCCGAGCCATCCTTGTTTAGCCTTGCATCTATAATTATATGCATTCTGTGTGTTGGCTCGCGGAGCACGGTTGCTTGTGCTCAATCTCGCTCTTAACCCCCTTCCAGAAGCTGTGAATCAAGAGCACTACGTCTACCACAAGGATCAGGACGCTGAAGGCGATGAAGATGGTGAATATTAGAATAGGCTTCGGTAGTCTTGCCTCTCGTCTCAGTCCAGTTGACCAGGCTAGTTGTGGTGTGTGCTTCCGTTATTAGTCAGGTCCCTGATTAATAGCGGTGGTACTCAGGTTGACCCAGTCGCTTGCCTGTGGCGAGTTGTGCCCCTACGCTTATGTACGCTTCCGCTTCCGCTCTTTATGTATTGTAAGACATTTGGCCTGACGGCCCTGTTGTAACCTCGACCCGACGCGGTCTATTTGAACTCTGGTATTGTAATGTATGGTTTTGTCGTGTATGAAATGATGCAGCATTGTATCTGTGAGCATTATCTACTGATCCAGGGAATAATGCAGTGTAATCACAGAGGATTTCAGGTTAGTAAATTTGGGGTCCGACAGTTAGTGAAGACCAACAAGTCTTCAATACCACAGGAAAACTTCGTGTGTCTCCATTATGGCTATTCCTTGGTTTTACTTTTCTACATTTACATGTCTACTTAGAATTATATTTAGTAGAGACATCGCTTAAGGTGCCTTAGTGAAACTCAAGTTATTTAGCTCGTGACTTCTACTAGATCTTCGATTTGCTCATACTTGTTAAAATTATTGTTTAAAGCAAGAAGTTTAAAACCTCCTATTCACCTCCACTAGTTAGTTGTCTTTGATCATACACCTTTTTCTTTTCTTTCATTTAATTTGCAGGTTTTTTTATTTCTTTCTTTTATTATTTACGTTTCATTTATATATTTTTTTAACCAGATGTTATATATGTATTTTTCCTTGAACCATGTTTGCACCAAATTTATTATTATTATTATTATTATTATTATTATTATTATTATTATTATTATTATTATTTAGTTCAAATAATTATATTGATTTGTTTCACTAATATTTTTATTTTGTTTTCGAACATCATCAACCAACTATTGGAGTATCATCAATGAACTGTTGGAACATTGAAACCAAATGTGTGGAACATCATCGATGAGTTATTAAAACATTATCAATGAATTGTTGGAACATTGAAACCTAATGCATGGTATATTGCTAATGAACTGTTGAACACCATTGACAAATTGTTAGAACATTTGATCTGAATGCGTGGAATATCGAAATCAAATATGTGAAACATTTACATTTATCTACTAGAACATCCAACACGCAACTGACTCATCCCCTAGACAATTCAAATGATATACTTTGGAAGATGATACATGACCTAGTGAGCATTAGAGAACTAATGTGTAGAACATTTCTTTTTACCTATTAAAACATATGAAGTGTGATATCATACCTAAGTTGAAATATACACAAGTAGAATCTTATTCCGAAGATCTTGTCTTAAGAAACACATTGATTCAAACTAGTAGTGTGCCCGTGCTAACGCTACGGTAAAATACAAAACAAGATAAAATTTGTTGATCTGCAATATATAATATTTGACGACGACGAGCGTGTTGTAAAGGCCTTACGACCTCCCAGGACTTTTTTACGACCGGTTCCAATCAACTACGATTGGTTCCGACCACTTCTGTTGCCGTACAACCACTCTGGTAGCCGTTCGACCACTCATAGGCTGTCAATTGAGCAGATACCAAAAAAGATGAACCTTGGGTACTACAACTATAAGTCTATAACATTTCCTAACCACAATTAGCCAATCTGGTTCAAGCGTAGATTATTAGGATAATAATGAATAGAGCAAATACATTAAAAAGGAAAAAACTAAGACACACGGTACTCACTTGCGTAGAGCACACCCTCCAAGGTCATCAGAGATTGGGACAATTCTTATAGCTCTTTTTATTATCTGTTCAATGGAATCAACTCCAGCTTGCCTCCCAGCAGCCTTAGCATTTTTATTTTCCGCTAAATCACATGGTTACCATACGTAAATAAAATACAAGATCATTTACCAGAATGTAGACCCCCTTATTCTTAAGAATTCTGCAGATAGAAGAAAGAAATAGAAGCTATAGTAAAATAAACAGAGATATCGCAAACAGATATCAGTGTACTTTTTACCTGTTCACCTCCTCTAGCATCTTAGTTGTATTCTCTTGTGAATTTTGGCTGCACTACAATACAAGAAACACTATTCTGAGTATCATGTAGGAAGAATATCAGAGTATCCTGGCAACGATTGACTCACCATAATAGAATCTAGTAATATAATATATTACCCCTATCCAAAGCTGTAATGCAAACTGCCAGAAACTCTGGATCTAACCATATGAGCATGGGTAGTTGTCATGTTTTGATTTGTGGGCAATAGAGAGAACATTTTGAAATCGGGTGACTATCATGTTTGAATTTATATATGTTTTACACTCTTGTTATTTAATGATCCACCGTGAACAATATTTTATTCCTAGAGTGCCCTAAACTATTTATTTTTTCCAAGATTACTTTTCTGAAAAATGTTGTCTACATAAGGATTCGTGGTCGCTATAGATAATATCTCATTTACAATAAGCAGAATGGATGCACACATCATTTACAATAAGCTAGAGTATTTTCACAAACAAATTGAAAGCAAGAAGTTGCATCATGTTACCTTTGTTTCTCCATCAGATTGTCCACGTACGCCAACTTCGTCGACATTTCTCAGTGGCCTCATTTCAATCAGGTGGATACACAAGCACACCACATGGAACATAACTGGTCTTGCCCTGCGGCACGCATATTTAAATATGTTTGTAATGATGGAGTAAATGCCAAGTTTTGGGTGCCAACGGATGCTTGCTTCGACGGAGAGCAGTTTGTGCATGTGAGCATGTACGCTGCATGGTGAGCACGGTGGGGGAGGTATGTCGCTGGCCGAGATGTAGCTCATCCGAGCACCACGGCGAAGCTGACAGCGTGGAGCAAGTTGAGCATGTCGACGAATCTGATTGACTCACTCGTAACCAATTCCACAATGAAGAACGGAGCAGCTTTTCTTATGATGTACCGAAATGCTAATTGCTTTAATTATACTATTGCATTTATTCATATATATGGCATACCATGGAACAAACACCGCGTGATCAAAGCCTTTCTATATAGTAGCATTCAATTCAATTCATTCTACAAAAATTCAAGAACCCATAGAGCACGGACGGCTACATTGCATCCCATGTTGATCCAATCAATAGTCTCCCAAGAATCCCAGGCCATCTCGAAATCACATGAGCCAACGCCCAATTCTATCAACGGTTGGGTGAAACGCTACCACAACGAAGAACCGCGAAAAGAACCAGAACGGTCACCACAACCCACCAGCCAAGGAGTCAAGAGCTCCCTCCCCTACGGGAACGGGGTACTCACCGGATCTACAACATGGAAGATGCCAAATTATCAAATTCTGGGATTACAGTATGCTCAGGCCAGACCCCGCCAGAGGACTCATAAATCAAAATTAATTAAACTGGAGGCATTCCAGAAGAACCATATTTTTGAAACCAAGTAACTTGTAAAGGCACATCCTCATAAATTAAGATGCATCAGTATAACATCTAGGAGGTAACTCTGGCCTCCATTCAGTCATTCAAATGCACAAGCTCTTGTCCATCACGAGAAATACATATATTAGTATATTACAACTTAGAATGAACAAAATGGTGGCAACCTGTTAGTTGAAGGGAAAAGATATTGAGAGCAATATATATGTTATTCAGGGTAATAGAGAAGGGTAAGACAGAGTATAAAGAAAGAAACGAGGAAAGGGTTTATTTTCTGTAGAACCTATTTAAAAATGATCAAATTGCTAATAGTTTGGCAGAGATGATGTTATAATTAAATAATCAGGAAAATGAGTGCATACCAAAAGCAGATGGAAGCTGGACGTCGAGATCGGACATGAAACTTGGCTTTTGAGTTTGATTGGTCCCAAACAGATCAAAAATTGACTCGTCGGTCTCGATGTATAAGCTGCAAAACATTCCCATCAATCACCCACCATCCAGAGTCATACAGGGTTCTAAACTTGAAGGAAAATGAAACTGGAAGTAGCTGATGCTAACTACTTAATTTAAACATTATATTCAGATAATGATAAAACTTTCTCAGGACATTCAATATAAACATTTGATCAACTATTTAAATTTTTGGCATGTGTACCTGGGTCGAATAATGTCCGTTCCAAATATGATTATAGATGATGCCCGTCCATGATAACCTATTGGAAGATGAAACCTGAGTGAAGCAAACAAACAGGTTAGTGGTATAACCAATACCACATTAGTATTGAAACGAACGTGAAGTAAGCAACAGCAGAAGAACATGCAACGAAACTTCAAGAAAATTTATCAATTTGTAATCCATGAAAATTGAGCACTACTAACAGCTCATGTTATAGTCTTATAGACAGTCTTATAAGCCAAGAAGAAAATAGTAACCATATGATCATAACAAGAATCTTCGTAGTAGCCAGCACCCATACTGAATTCATTACTCATGCAGTACAAAAACACAGTTTGTGTGCAATCTATACCTAAGCCCAACTGATTGACATAATCATAATGTCGAGCTGTTGACACAAGACATGGTCAAAGAAAACACAATACCAATTTGAATTGACTGGAGTCTGCGGTCCACGGAAGATGAACCCACAATTCCTTGCATGGTGCACAGAACAAAAGAAGTCTGTGTAGTCTCCTACTGTGATTGGTAGAAGCATCTCTACATCACTCTACATGATCAAAACAGGACATTAACAACTTCCTGAATAATCCTTTTGTTTCTCCCAGAAAATAAAAAAAAGATGTATCAAGCTCACCATTGGCACAAGGCACTTTTTCCTCAGGATTTCATTGTCACGCAATACTGGCTCATCAGCTGCAAAGCAATATAGAAAGAAAAATAAGGAGAAATTTCCTTCAGGATCTTTACACTTCCCTTTTCTACGATTATGAAGTGTGCCATCAAAAACCAGAAGACTATAATCAACAAAAACCAAATATTTATCTACGCAATCTAAAGGATTATTGAAACTTGTTTGAATCATGATACATTAGAGCAGCATAACTTAACAACAGCACCATGAGTAGAATTGCTTGACAGCATGATTATTCGTCGCAAACTCATCGAGTATTATTAGCATAGTAAGATTGTGGGCTAGAAAGAGCGAAGAAAAGAAAACCTGAGAGGATCTTCTGGAGCGTGGTGCGTGCCTCCTTCCATGCCGGCCGCCCCATCCCCAAGAACATGTTGAGCGTTTCCTGCGCGCACACCAATTAATTGGTCAGACCATCAAATCACCCACCTCGCTCACTAATACCAACACCCTCCCTACCAGCTACCACTGCCGCAATTGCCCAAATCTTTAATCTTTTCGCCCAGCTCAATTAACTAAGCTCACTCTAAACTCTCAATGCCTCATCATCAGATCAACCGCAATCTTAAGAGCAGCTAGGTAGGTGGGTGGGTAGGCACCTGGCGGAAGCAGGGGGAGTTGGCGAGGACGGGCCCGTCGAAGAGGCCGGCGTCGGACATGGCGGCGAGGTCGAGCGCGAAGTCCCCGATGGCCACCGCCGGGCGCGGCGCCGACCCCGACGATCCCCTCTGTCGGAAGACCCCGAAGGGGAGGTTCTGGATGGGGAAGTGCGAGTCCCGGGGCACCTCCACAAACGACCGCAGCTGCTGCTTCCCCTCCGCCGCCATTGCCGAGCGAGCGGTTGAGGTGGGCGAACACGAAGCGGCGAGAGGGGCGGGGGTAGGGGAGTGGCGGTCCTCGTAGGCGCCCCGGAGCTCGACGATGTTGCGGTGGCCGGTGAGGTGGTGCATGATCTGCACCTCCCAGCGCACGTCCTCAACGTCGTCCTTGTGCGCGAGCTTCCGCGCGGCGATGGGCTTGCAGGCGTAGCGGCGGCCCGTGGCCTTGTGCGTCGCCAGGTAGGTGACCCCGAACTGACCTCGCCCCAGCTCGCGGCCGAAGGTGTAGGTAGCGCGGACGTCCTCCATCGGCCGCCCCAGCACGCGCCCCATCCCCGCGCTCGCATCCGCTGCAGGCGGCGGTGGCGGTGGAGCGGCGGAGATATCAGAGGGGAGGAGGCGCACGGATTTGGTGGTGGGAGGCAGGAGGCGGCGGGGGAGGAGGAGGGAGGGGAGGAGGCGACGGAGGAGGAGGAGGGAGGGGAGGAGGCGGCGGCGCGGGGTAGGGAGGAGGAGGAGGCGGCTGCGGCGCTGGGTGGGGAGGCGGAGGAGGGCGGCGCCGGGAGAGGGGAAGGAGGCGGCGGCGTTCCTGAGGGGCGGAGGGAGGCGCGCTGGCGTGAGAGGGGAAGGGGAGAGGGGAAGGAGGCGGGCGGCGGCGCGAGAGGGGAAGGGGAGAGGGGCAGGCGGCGGCAACGGCGTTCCTGAGGGGCTGAGGGAGCGCACGGGCGTGAGAGGGGAAGGCGGCGGGCACGAGAGGGGAAGGGGAGAGGGGAAGGCGTCGGGTGCGAGAGGGGATGCAGGGATGCGAGAGGAGAAGGGGAGAGGGGGTTCAATGATATGCATGATTGAATTTGGATCGTTGGATATGAGTGGGTAAGGAGAGAGAAAGGTGGGAATTGATCCTTGATCGTTGATTTCACTAGTTGGTTTTCCTGGGGACATGAATTGGTGTGGACGCAGGAAAACTCATGACTGCTGAGGGCACAATTTGGGGTGGTCGTAGGAAAGAACTGAACTGGTGGATTTTAGGGGTAGAGATGGATGGTTGATTAGAGGCTTGGATCACAAGGTGTGATTTGGATTGAAAAAAAAATCCTCAATTATTGCTGCAAAGGGCTAACTTCCTTGACGGGCCGCGCGGGCGACGCCTAGCTGCTCGAGTAATCATCCTCTAAAAAAAATGGTTCGAGTAATCAGCCCACCCACACCATACAGAGCTACAGGCCGCCGCCTCGCTACATGCCGGTGAATGCTAAGCTTGTCGCGAGCCGGACTCTCGCCCATGAATCTAGCGTCTTGCCGGCAATGCGGCCAAGATCCCCATGCTCTCTTCATCCGCGGACGGCAACCAAATTCGGACTGATCTCTGTCTGGAGCGCGCGACTCAACCGGCAAGATTTCATGGTCAGGAGCGGGATCCAGGATATCGGGGGGACTTTGCTTCTTCCGCCGAGGGGCGCCCGTGTGAGCAGTTCGTACTACGCAGTAGGTCAAATGCAACATTCGCCTACGCCGCATTGGATGATCGGAATCCCGAGTTCCCCTCGTGCGAGCGATTTGGGCTCTGCAGATTTCGTGGACCAGTATTAAATACACCGCAGATGTGTAACGTCCCCATTTCCAGGGACGTCAGGACTCGACATTCCGCAACTACCTATGCTTGGCCAGTTACAGAGTGTCGAACAAAAGAATATCATCATAGAACAAGCTTACAACAAAAGAGTCAACTTATATTACAATATATGGTTTATCAACCAGTTTTACTGCAGTGGACGTGCAAGCTCGAAATATTTTACATTACACAAAAGCGCCAGGAAGCTCGAGCGCGACTGAAACCTAAAACCACGAGTCCTCGTCGAAGAACGGCTCTTCTGAATCATCCTCGACTGCCAAGCCTTCACCAGCATCTTGATACTCTGAAGGGTTTTTAGCAAGCCGTGAGCCAAACAGCTCAGCAAGTCACAAAGGGAAACCCTAACTTAGCTAGTTGCACGGATCACCAAAGGATGGGAGTATACTGGTTTTATTAATTTGAGTGGATGCACTTTTATTTGTAAACACTTTTGAAAACTTAATACCTAAGACTACTCTTTAAGATTAAAGGGGTTTTCTTTGAAGGTTGAATATCCAACTATTCACTTCAAAAACACTTATAAAAATTACTTATGCCTCGTTGCTGGAATCACCTAATAAACACAGCTCCATTAACCGGGAGCACGGCGTATTTGAATACCTTTTTGTTGACTTTGCAGAGTTGCCTAATTTTACCCACAAGCATTCTTAGCCATCGTGACCGAGTTAAGGAACCGGGTTTTTTCACTGCTCAATTCTTGGTATACACTCTACCCGATAGGTTAGGAGCTCGCACAACTTCGAGTATTCGTTGGCCAGCACGGAACGCCGAGCCTGAGTTGTTGAGACCTATCGTTCTTTAAGTAGGGATTTGCCAATCCACATACCAACTCTCAATATAGAGCTTCACTTGAGTTGAACAGCTACTAAATCAGGGTTAGGCTCTGCAGATTTCGTGGACCAGTATTAAATACACCGTACATGCCTCGGGTGTCTATTCCTCCTGCTTTTTAACACTGTAACAATACGTACATATTGTATATTGACATTTCTTCAGTCTGTATCAGCAGGTTTATGATGCGGCATTGTTGCCAGCCAGCTGAAGCATGAAAGAAAACGAAATGTCGAATGGGTTGCTCCCATGCTACACTACTCCGTACAAATTTGCATATTTCCTCTTAAAAAGATGCAATTTTCTGCAACTAGCTTTGCAAGTAACTGTACTTGCTTGCTGTCTACGTCAGTTCATCAGAGTTTTGCAGGTAACTGTACTTGCTTGCTGTCTACGTCAGTTCATCAGTTGGATACAGCAACTAAAGCAACGGCACTGCACCGCATAGTTGATCGAAACGATCAAAGGAAAAAACTGTAGCAGCAAGTAGTAAACCATACCGACCGTACTATTGTTGCCTGTGTCAGTTCACAACTTCACGTCAGATACACTCCGAGAACTAAATACGGACACGTACGCTGAGACGACAGGTACCATGGATTCCTTATTATTCGCCCTGTTTGTAAATTACAAGCATATGATCCCGGGAGGGATTTGATCGTTCGTAATGTTAGGTCGGTTACCAACTAAAGACTAATTTAACTACACAGGTACAGATAAACACATCCAACCAGCAAAGTCAATGGACAAACAAATGTTGCACCACAAAGAAAAACACTTCTCTAAAATTCGACACAAATCAAATCAAAGGATAGGAATGCACCATGCATCTACCCTCTTGTTTATTCCCCGGTGCGTTATCCTATGCATATATTCGACTATTGTAGCAATCAAGTACTCAAGTTAGTGCAAGTTGTGTGGATGCAAACCCATGGACTACATAGTATACAGTACTCAGAAAATGCTCTATGGTACATACCTACATTTTTCGTTCCAAGTGAATAAGAAAGGCAACAGAGTATATATATATATATATAGTTGTATACCTTGCGACAATGACCTATTTTGAAAAGGGCAATATGAATGCCACTTGAATTCTACACACAATTTTTTTAGGAGCTTTTTTTTCTGTGAGGATTTGGATGTGTAACTTACGATAGAACAACCAACCTAACTAAAACGACCACCAGGTGTACATAAAAAAGTTGATGCTGACCTGTGCTATGTTTATTTGATTCCACTAATTTTAACACCTCGTGACAACTTTTCACCAACATAGTCATACAAACCCACATAATTTCTTTTTCTCCAATATTGCAAACCCACAGAATTTCTTTTTCTCCAATGTGCTAGGCTGCTAGCTGTCGGTCGATGTTTCCATACCTCCATTACCAAACAAGCACAAACATTATTTTAGATAATGGATATAAAATCCAGCCTCTATATCCACGAGGGATATATATAGCCAAAAGTTACACAAGCTCTTAGGCTCAAATCCTCAAAAACTGAGGAGTACAAACAGCAAGACATAAAGCTTAAGGACAATGAAAAAAGCTAGAAAGACTAAGCTTCAGAACTTCTTCTCCGTCCTTGCTTTCAACCAATTCCCTATCCTCATCCGACCGTGCCATCCAACCTTCGGCCTACTATGCGTGAAGAAGGACCTCCGAGGCGACGCCTCCACGGAAGCGACGAGAGTCGCCAACGCCGCCCGCCTCTCCGAAGCAAGGTTTTCACCTGGAGATCAGTAAACATGAGGGCTATGGAGCACCATGACAACACCTCCAGGAAGGAAAATAGTGCCCGAAGGCGTCATTGTTGTCGAGACCGGTAAAATCACCGGTATGGCTTTCGCCAGCACCTCCGTAGCACCCCATGCACTACCCACTCACAGAATAGACTGCCACCAACACACCGGGGACCTGCACGCCTCAAGGCCATGGCAAAGCCACCCTTGAACTCCACGACGAGAACGCCGCGGAGTTAGCCCCCTTGTGATCAGCCGCCCCTTTCGATGTTGCTAGCCAAAACTGACGGCCAGCACCACGACCACCATTAGCCCCCGCAGAACCACGACCTCCAGTAGCACCCACAGGACCACGGCCACCGCCCGTAGGAATGGAGCCCGAAAATCCTTATGTGCTGCTTTCCCCCACGGTCCTCAGATACCGGGCGACACAAAACACAGCCCCCAACTGATCCACTGGATGCACCGACATCATCGGACTTGAGTGCGACGCACTCTCTCCGGCACCCAGAACAATCACCTACTTCATGCTGCATAAGTCCTTCAAGCTCTTCTCCCCCTTTGATTATCAACTAGACCTTACAACCTTCACCCGAACAACCTTCCAAGGCTTGACTACTGGCGACAAACGCAATAGCGCCACTGCAGCAGTAAACCTCATTGCCAGCTTTCGAGGGTGACGAACCAGTTCGTCGACGGTAACCGTCAAACCCGCCCTCAACGCAGCATGCACGAACTCCTCGGTTGAAACCGCTTGGACTTACCCACCGGCGACGCTGCATCAGCGCCATCGGAGCCGCCCGAAGCCACTGCCGACCACTCGGCTTCACCCCCCGGCAACGGACACCGAGCCCGCGCCTTGCCGTCGTGGCGACCCGAAGCCGCCCAGCCTTCCCTAACCATCGGCGCCAACGCGCCCGATGCCGCACACCGGCTGCCTCCGCTCGGCCTATCCCTCCACGGGCGCCAGCACGCTCGAAGCCGCCATGACACCGCAGATACGCCCGAGGCCGCCTCCGTGCGCTCGCGCCCGAGGAGCGCGCCTCCAGCCTCCACAGCGATGACGCGCCCCAGGCCGCCCGCCGCCTCACCACCCCGCAGATCTGGGCCGAGGGACGCCAGATCCGGCCACTAGGCCGCCGAATCCGCCGCCGGCGAGGGGAGCCGCTGCCGGGGAGCGCTCCGGCGACGGCGAGGAAGCGGGATCCGAGCAGGGGAGAGGAGGGGGGAGAGAGGCCCGAGAGGACTGCCCTCTGCCGACTGGGGGAGAGAGGCACGAGAGGAGGAAAAAGCCCCGCCGCCGCCCTTCTTGCGGCCACCGGCGCCCGGTGGCGCACTCCGGCGACGGCGAGGAGGCGGGATCCGGGCAGGGAGGGGGAGGGCCTGCACGAGGCGATGCGGGGCGAGGGGAGCTACCTGAGTAGGGCCTGTTCTATTGGACTGTGACCGATAACTTTTGTTTACGGCTAATGCTTTTTGGCTATGATTTTTAAGACGATGACAGATGTCAGAGACGCCAATATAGACAACGCACACGGCAAAGAAGTGACTTTGAGAAATCACTTGGAGAAGTTTCCTTTTTTCGGTTTTTAGAGAAATCGAAGCCAAAAATCACCTCAAAAGCTTAAAAGAATGGGTCCATAACCCCCACGAATTCCGTGGAAATCAATCGCGTACACAACACAACTAACATGTGTGTGCAACCGGAATTCACTAGAGCGACCTGATTGTTCCTGCGTCTGTGTGTTTTTCTCCCTTGTTTAGCTTCCTGTCGCTTGTTTCGTTGGGAATGTGTTGCTTCGGTGTGTTGGTGAAGCACAGATGATTCGCTAGTGTCCAAATCGTTAATAGCCGTGTTAATTAGCCCCTGGTCAGGCATGTGGCTAGGGATCGATCGAGGCTGGCGCACGTCCTCGCACAGCTCTCGAGATGTTCCACGCGCGACGATCTCGGTGCAAGTTTTGTGCTGATCCCCACGCAATTCGGTCTGGCTCTGTTGTCAGTGCCCTGGAGCTGCCTAGTCATCCGATTTTATTATAAAAAGCGAAAACAATTGGTTTTAGCATGTAGCATTATGGATACTATTTGAGAGAAACATGTGTCCGCTGGCATTTGGGCATCGTAGAACGAGGATCGGGTTGATACGTAGCTTTTTTCTTCTCTCTGAAGAACATTACAAATCGTACGTTGTGACTTCAGTGACAAAGTGTTCAGCTGGAAAGCTGCCCACATGTTTATAGCGCGCGCGGCGATGTCTTTCTGGCATCCTACTCGCGGATTGGTTCTGACAGTGACTGAAGATTGAAGAATCATGGCTTTGCGTTTCTGTTCAGAAAACAGGACTAAACAAGAAGAAAAAAAAGGCGATCAAGAGTTAGCACACAAGTTCCAAGTCGTACGTCCATGCATGGATGCATAGATAGGATTGCCATACTCGTTCTACTTACGTACCGTTCATTTCGACTTAAACTTTTGACTTCTGATTTATTTTTTACTATTCATAAATTTCGTCTTTTTCTGGACTTTTGGCTTTTCTTTGAGCTTTTTTGCCGGTTCTTTTTCCGTATTTGTTTGCGTTGTCTATGAAGAGCTAATATTTTTTTCTATTTTTTAATTTTTTAAAATTTAATTACGCTAAATAAGCCACCTTCAACTACAGTGTAATTTCAGCCAGTTATAGTGTAATTTCAGCCATAATACAGTGTAATTTTAGCCATAAACCATTATTTTTTAGCCCAACCGAGCGGGGCCTTAATCGTATCTTAATTGGATCCCTGTCATATCATCTTAAGTTGGGCTGAAAAGCTGTAGCTTATGGCTGAAATTGCACTGTAACGGCTGATATTTCACTCTAGCTGAAGGTGGCTTATTTGGCGTAATTAAATTTAAAAATTTTAAAAATAGAAAAAATATGCTAGCTCATCACGAACAACGCAAACGAATACAGGAAAAAAAGAACTGGCAAAAAAGCTAAAAAAACTAAGAGTTCAGAAAAAGATAAAATTTATGAATAGTGAAAAATAAACTAGAAGCTGAAACCATAACGAGCGGAGGCTAAAACTACAGCCTAGCTAATCACACACAGCTCATGGTCCACTCCACCCAATCGCACGAGTCGTTTGGGCCCATTGTTAATGCAAACAGAGAACAACAGGCCGGACGCTCTATTGCTCTCAAGAAGAGGATGCTAAAGTGACGGTTTAGGACCTGTTTGGGAGAGCTCCACCAGCTCTAGATCCACGAAAAACAGCTCCACTCCACGAAATTTTACCCAAACGTTCCAGCTCCGCGAAATCTGGATCCACCAAAATCCTGGATCTGAAGGCCAGATCCATGGATTTCATGGAGCTCCTCAAGGGGTGCTCCACCGTGGAGTTGGGTGGTAATTACCCACCAATGCCACTGGTTACACATCCCATCCCACCAAAAGTGGTCATTCCCACCAAAACCTCAATTTCGTGGATCTGTAGCTGCTGTACAAGCCAAACACTCCATGGTGGAATCCCAGATCCACGATGGAGCTGCTCCATAGTAGAGCTGCTCTCCAGATCTACATTTTCAGTGATGGAGCTCTCCCAAATAGGCCATTATTTAAACAAAGAAGCTTAGAAGCTAGAAGCCAGATGCATGCATGGCTTTGTACCTACTCATGAGACCTTTCCTGACCCATCAACCCCAGGACAAAAGTAGGCACGTACGAGGAGCGGACGGGGTAGCATGCATGCATGTGCGCATTTTTTTTATCGCGGCCTAGTCACTCTCGTACGTACGGCAGCGGCAGCGCGCCGGGCATCGTGAGACCGCCGCCCCGGCCGGCCGGTTTGGCCGTCGGGGATCCCGAGAAGTTACCGCCGCCACGCGTGCGGATTAACTATGCACGGATTCGATTATTGCGAGTGCTACTAGCCTACTACTAGTAGTCTATTATTGGAGTTAACGTGGATGGTTAAAACACTTCGATTTGTACTGCTCCAGTGGTCAGTATATATGATTGAGTGTGCCTTTTCGGCAGGTCAGCTACTGACCACAACATTTGTACTACGTGTCTTTGGAATAGGTTGTCCACCAAACATCTTTGGATGCTAGCTAGTACTACAATCTGGAGAATTACGGCTTGCACTTCCATTCTTCCTCTCTAAATAAGCATTACGATCATCAGTACACAATACATATCTAGCTAAGTGGCCAGTCCTTCTGGAATGCATCGCTGGTCACATTATCGCAACGTACGGCAATAAATCACGCGGTTTAGTAAGTTAGTAGTAGTGACAAACAAAACCCGAGCAATTTACACGTCCGCAAACTCTTATCCCCTCCACCAAACGGATACCAATCCCTGTGCAATCAAATGAAGGGAGCTAAATAAGTTATGTAATGAAATTATATTATATGAGAGGAGCTAAATAGCAGAAATATACATAAAATATTCTATATCATAAAGAGATATAATGACAATATTTGAATCATAAAGAGAGCCCTAGCCGCCGCCTGTGCCCCACCTGTGACCGTACTTTACCTAAACAAAAAGGAAAAAAAATCAGCCGTTAAATGCAGACCATTGTACGGCGCGGCGCGCGGTACGCCCGAACGGAACTGAGACCGACTAACCAATGCGGCACACACCACCAGAGAGCGCAGCAGCACGGCACGGCCGTCGCGTTGCAGCCAAGCGCAAAGTTGCGGTGACTTGACGTCGCACCGGCGGCGGCGGAGCTGTGCAGTCTGGGTGGGTCGCGGGGTAAGACGTCGGTTGGGTGCGTGCGCGACGGACGGACGGGCGGGCCGCAGCACGCGCGCGCCGCATCCCGGCAAAAAGGGCTCGCTGCCGTCGGACGCGGCCGGGGCCGTGTGTGACGTGAGCGCGCATCACCGCCGACCGCTCGTGCCTGCAGGCCGTAGCTGCCCTAGGCTGCTTCCCCTGTGGGGTGGGGTCGGCGGCGTCACGCTTGGCTTCCAAGCGCGCCGCACCGCCACTGCCAGCTTTCGAGCGCTGGAGAAACGGCCTCCTTGGACCCCATTTGGAACGGAACGGCGGGGGGGGGGGGGGGGGGGGGGGGACCCCACCCACTTGACCCTCTCGGCTCTCGCAGCATTCTACCGATGCATGGTACAATGTTCGCATCAGACGTACTGGCTAGATGGAGTATCAATCACACAAGAATTACAGATTAAATACTACTAATACAGACATCTACATATACCGTCTTTTCTTTTAGCAAGGTTCTGCCAAATGTAGGATTTATTGGCGTACTTATCCCCAACGAACGGCACAATCACCACACGAAGACATAGTACTGCTATTATTCTGTCAGAGCTTATCAACTGGCCTTATTGCGACACGTGACTCATGACGCGACACTGGGGTAGACGAGTTTGAGCAGTTTAATCAATAGGGCACTGAACAAGGCATGCACACTTATCCAATCGGACAACAGTACTACGTACCCGAGTAGCTAGCTGACTGAGTCGGAACGAACCTGAAGGCAAAGCGAAAATAAGACGCCTGTGTGATGTCCGAGTGAGCTGGAAGATCACGCACGCGGAGGAATCTCGCCACGGACGTTGCAGGCTTTACACTTGCGCCGGAATCCTGGCTTGCCATCCGTCGCGCACGGAAGGAGAAGACTCTCTTTCTTCGATCCGATCTCTACCTCCAGCCGTCAAGCTTCAAATTGCCCAAAAGGCAAAAACATTCTGGGGGCTTGGAGTTTGAAACTTACATTTGAATGCATCTTTCTTCTCAAAGGATGTCTTGGAAACCAATGGCAGGTATACTGTAGCTATCGGAGAATGATGAGGAAGACTTCTCTATTTCTAATTGACAATGTGGCTAAGGACTCCGGTTAGGTCCACTACTGAGATTCTCGGTTGCAGCTAGTGGCCAATATAATTGCAATAGTTAGTAAAGAAGTTAAAAAAAATCAGTGACAGTTATATTTGAAAGAGCTTGTTAATTTACCCATAGATGATTATAAATTGGTGCTTAATGCAGCGGCCTTTGAACTTTGAACATGTCTACCGGGTTCAAAAATAGTGACCCGCAAGGAAGGTATATATAGTATAAAAAAACACGGGCACTATAGTGCCCAGACACCATGATTGATAATTCCCATACATGATTAAGACTCTATCCATGATTGATTCAGCATACTAAATCAATGAATTCCTTTCCAAATCGAGATCTTTTCAAATTAATGAATGTTAACGAATTTATGTGATATATTATATATTACTGCACTTGCACGCATCTAAAAGTAATTCAAAGGCAGGGAGACTTGGTGTTCAGACACCATGGTGCCCCTGTTATATATATATATATATATATATATATATATATATATATATATATATATATATATATATATATATATATATATATATATATATATATATATATATATATATATATATATATATATATATATATATATATATATATATATATATATATATATATAACAGGGCACCATGGGGCCCAGAATCTATGATTGAGACTTTCTATCGATGATTAAGACTTTCCATCCATGATTGATTCAGCATGCTAAACTAATGACTTTCTTTCCAAATTGACACCTTTTTGAATTAATGAATGTTAACAGGTTTGCCTGATATATTACACTTGCACGCATATAAAAGCAATCGAAATGCAGGGAGGCTTAGTGCTCAGACACCATGATGCTACATTTCAACATCTTATATATATATATATATATATATATATATATATATATATATATATATATATAGGACGAGTGTTTCATGCACCATGGTGCCTAGGCACCAATATCAATACCCGTTGATTTGCTTCGAGATTTGCAACGTTTGATGTGGGTATCTTCATATACCCACAAAAAAGTATATTTGAGATGTCAAACTCCGAAAAAATTTAAATTCAACTTCAGTTCAATTAGTTTGAACTATTTTTATGGTATATACTCACTGTAGTTGCATTGAACTCAAAAGTAGTTCAAACTAATTTGAACTGAGTTCAAAACTTACTTACCATAAATATATCAAGGGTATAAAACATTTTCATACCCAAACTCAAAAAAATTATCAATCATACACGTGTATCGGATGTTGGTGCCTAGGCACCATGGTGCCTTATGTAATTTTCCTATATATATATATATATATATATATATATATATATATATATATATATATATATATATATATATATATATATATATATATATATATATATATATATATATATATATCGCACTTTCCCTTCAAGACTTCAAGAATTGGTATATATTTTGTGTTCCAAAAACATTATCAGGTTTTACCTCACTGCTAGAAATCTGCCATCCCATTTTCTTAGCAGCTTCTTATGGATGAAATGGATACATATATCTGAAATATATTGGAATAAACAATTCAGACTCCTGGGAGTATTCCTTAGGAAGGGCAGGAAGAGAACTAAGTTTCAACCAGATCCCCCAATTATCATATTGTAAAAAGCTTGACCTGAACATTTTTTTTAGAACTATGGCTCGATCATGCAATTCGCAGCGATGGTTTCACTATAGTTCTCCGTTGTTTAAATTATCCTTTCAATGTAATCTTGTTCCTAGTTAATTAATAAAGCTCTCTTTACCTCACAAAAAGAAGAAGAAAGTTTCCGTATTTTTCAGCTTTTCAATCAGTTTTTAGTTTTACTTTCTTTTATTAACCACTATTTATTAGACTAATAAGTCATAATCTAAAAGAACAGGGAAAAAAAGGGCAGCATGCTACATAGTGCTGACAAGTTGAGTTCTCGCTGCATGTGGGGATAGGCCCGGCTAGCTCACTCGTTGTCAAAGTCAGAGAAGTGGAATTAGCAAATCAAATGTACATGAACTGCTAGCAGTGTCCGTTTCTTAAATTAAGCGGAAAAAAGAAGTCTGGTTTCGTCCACCGCACACCGTCGCCGCGTTATCTGTGAATGAATATTCCACAGGAATAGGGCACCCCGGCGGCCCGGCCGGTGGAGAGGAATAGTGAGAGAACAGGACAGGTAATTAAGAGTTGCTTAGAGGCCACAGCTGCGCGGTAAGAAGTGAGAGACGTGAACCCCCCACCCGGTCGCGCGCGGACGGGGAAAGCTTCTCGTCCACAAGCCGCCTCATGGAGCCTTATATAGGCCGCCCCTTGGTTCCTGTCCCCCGTGCCTTCCCTTGCTCTAAACCCACCTCTCTCTCACCCCTCTCTCTCGCTCTCTCTCAGCGAGGCATCCATTTCCTCTTCTTCTTCTAGCTTGGGGGCGGGCGGCTTGGTGCGGAAGTAGGGGAGTTTGGTTGCGGCCGGAGGAGATGTCTGAGGTGTCGGTGATAAACCAGGCGGAGGTGGAGGAGGCGGCGGCCGGGCTGGAGCTGCCTTCGGGGTTCCGGTTCCACCCCACCGACGAGGAGATCATCTCGCACTACCTCACCCCCAAGGCCCTCGACCGCCGCTTCTCCTCCGGCGTCATCGGCGAGGTCGACCTCAACAAGTGCGAGCCATGGGACCTCCCAGGTTTGTATGCCCACGACCAAATCCGCTCCTAATTTCCTCTTTCCCTTCTTCGTCTCTCCGTAAGAATCTTTGGCTTAGTTCCGTGCGTTGATTATTTGGCAGGCAAGGCGAAGATGGGGGAGAAGGAGTGGTACTTCTTCTGCCACAAGGACCGCAAGTACCCGACGGGGACGAGGACGAACCGCGCGACGGAGAGCGGCTACTGGAAGGCCACCGGCAAGGACAAGGAGATATTCCGCGGGAAGGGCATCCTCGTCGGCATGAAGAAGACGCTCGTCTTCTACCGCGGCCGCGCTCCGCGCGGCGAGAAGGCAGGCTGGGTCATGCACGAATTCCGCCTTGAGGGCAAGCTCCCCCACCCGCTCCCGCGTTCCGCCAAGGTCCGGCCGTCGCGTCTCTTGTCTTGCCATGTTCCCTTCTCCAAGTTTGTAGATTTTCTTCCTTTCTGGGCTGATGAGCTAAATCCTCTTCTTTTCTGGATGCCGTTGTCGCGTGCAGGACGAGTGGGCCGTGTGCAAGGTGTTCAACAAGGACCTGGCGGCGAGGAACGGGCCAATGGCGGCGGCGGACGCGGGGCTCGAGCGTGTCAATTCGTTCGGCTTCATCAGCGACTTCCTCGACTCCGCGGAGCTTCCGCCGCTCATGGACCCGTCCTTCGGCGCCGACGTCGACGAGGTGATCGAGTTCAAGGGCCCCGCGTCCACCTCCGGACACGCCGCGGGAGGCACCGGTGCCCATGCCGCGCCGGGCATGAGCTACATGCTGCAGGTCAAGATGGAGGAACCGGTGCCGCTGCGGTACAATCATAATCAGCAACCGCACATGCTGTACTCGAGCCCTTACTTCTCGCTCCCGGCGGTGAACTCCGGCGACCTCCCGCCCGCGATCCGGAGGTACTGCAAGGCGGAGCAGGTCTCGGGGCAGACGTCGGTGCTCAGCCCTTCCCGCGAGACCGGGCTCAGCACCCACCCCAACGCCGCCGGCTGCGCGGAGATCTTGTCGGCGGTGACGCCGTCGTCCCAGCAGTTCCTGGACCACCTCGACGACCCCGCCCTGGACTTCACCGACATTTGGAAGTACTGAAACAATCGAGCCTGGATGATCCGGAGCTGCCTACCACCTACCTTGCACCACAGGATTCGCTTCTGGCTGGTTGATTAATTACTTAATTCGATTGATTAACTTCGAGTGTCATGCTTGGCTTAGTGGTAGTTTGTTGATGCATCATCATCTTCTTTGCGAAGGCCTCTCGAGCGGATCGGATCAGATCATTATCCATCTAGACCTCCGGGGATTAGCTAGGCGCCTAGGCCTCGATCCTTGTTAATTAATCCTAGGTTCGTGTCTTGATCTCTGTACATACCACTAGTACTATTCTGATTGTGTTTAGTACCATGATGATTATACAATTAATGGATGTAGATTTTTTTTGGGGGTGTGTGTGGGGGGGGGGGGGGGGGGGGTTGCTAGGGTACACCTGTTTTCAGAATGGACTGGGACTCTTGGAGTGGGGGAACCTGGAGTGGGTGATCGATTTCCGAATTGATTGCTTGAGATGCCTCACTAGTCAACTTTTTCCTGCTCATCTTTCTGTACCGCTTTCCACTTGCTTGTTAATTAATCGCCGAGTAACTCCTTGGTGCAACTCGACGTGACGAGAGACGTAGTACTAGTACTGCTGCTCATCGACACCTTCCGAAATCTAGCAACAGAGAAACCATGGTGGATGGGTCGATCGAGGGGGGCCATCTCGGTCACCGCGCACGATGGGTTCGCTCTTGCTCGGGTTCATCCAATTTTTTCCAGGACCATGTCGTCGTCGTCGCCTCCAATTGGCGAACTACTTGGACGCGTTGCTAAGGCTACAAGCTTCAGCCACTTGGAAACCTCAGCGCGCGTGCGTCTCCTCTCTCGTGTCTCCAAGCGAGTGAAAGCCGACGGCCGAGACGGGAAAACGAGACGAAACGGGCACATCCTAGCCAACCAACCCAACCCAACTCGACTCGATGGGGAAAAACTTGTCACGCACGCACACACACGCCGACCGACGGCGGCGAGCGGGACAGATCAACGTACGCTTGGTGCACGTTGCTGCCGCTGCTGCTATTTCGGGCGTTTTTATTTTTGCTTTGCTTGCGCGCACAGCGCAGGAGGCGCTCGAAATCGCTTGATTTCCATTCGACGCAAGAGGCCTGTGGCGCTCGCGCGAGGGCGCCGGGTTTCGCGGCGATCTATTTGCTGTTTCCACGCGCTCGCTTCGTGCATCAAAACCCGGTAAGCAGCAACGAAAAAGGATGCAAGGATCAGCTCAATTCATTCAGGTGCATAAAAGAGAGCGAAATACTGGTGATATTCGCAAGGGTTGTCCGTGCGAATATTCCGAACTGTTCACACATAATACTGTTACGCAAAAAAAATCAAATTTGGCATCAAAATACCTGTTTTTGTAAAAAAAAAAAGCTTCGTTCTAGGCTTGATGAGCGTAGCATGTGACACATGTCATCTGCTATGCCACACACGCGCGACAAGGGCAAGCTCAGCTTGGCGTCGGCGGGGTCGTAGGGCTGCCGAGCTCCTAAGGCTAGGCAACTCCTGCCGAGGGCTCGACAGGAGCTGCCTCGGCTGCGGTACATGGCCCCTTGTAGCCGTTTGCCTGGATGGAAAAAAACATATAGTTTTCACAATGGGGAGTTTGGACGGGTAGATGAACCAACACCATTAACTCTATCTTTTAAATAGTGCAAATACATTATTATAAAAAATATAGCAATGGACCTTTGTGCAGCCTGATATAGCACTTCACAATAAAGGTGCGAATTACAACGGCCCTAAGGTGAAAATGATGAACCGTACGGCACCCACATGGTGTAGTAGTCATTCAGGCGATGTGGACGTAGCTAGTTGTCACGATAGTGGTAGACGTAATTGCAGCTCGTGTTGGCACAACAGCAATACAAGTGATAGTCGTTGCCGAGGTGCATCATCTCCTCGTTGTTCCTCCTCATGAACCCCTACCCGCGGAGCTCGTCGTTGTTAATTCTCTCAGCCTTGGAGCTCCTCCTATAACTCTTCTAGGCGGTTGTGCGGTTCATGGATGTAAATCCAAACGGGTATGGGATACGATGGATCTACTCACTCGGTGAACTTCTAATCCATTGTCTACAAGCAAGATAAGGTTAGTACAAGTGTTCCATGATTGCAAGTATAGGTAGGTAACGAATCACTTACCATGAACAAGAAGGCAGCGAAAGAATCTATGTCCTGAGTGCATGTTATCATCAGAAACCTGCACCATTGTATTAAGGTTGTGTTTGCATTGTGACCGAGGCTCGTGGATATGTGGGTAGTCACGGAGAGAATTTCTGGAGGTGTATGACTCCCTGATTTCGAGTGATAAATCAGAACTTGGGGGTCAGGGTCCAAGGGACAGCAGATGCTCGTGTCTTCAAGGTAAGGGTCCCGGCCTTGAAACCTGGCCCATGCCTGTCGTCCCCTCCCACACCTTGAGCTTCCAACTTTGTCTGTGCATGCTTCGATTGCCGTAGTGCGATTTTCTGCAATACAAAGAAGGATGTTTGAGTGTCCGTACGAAATATGCATTAAAAGTATGTGACAGTGTCCGTACAAAATTCACATTAAAAATTACGAAAATGCATGTGACAATATTAAGACTGGACTTAATTTATAACACACATGATTTGCATTGTAGAATATTACTTCGTTGCGAGTTACATTGCTAGCCTTATAAAGAATAAATGAGTACACACATGAAAGTGCTATAAATCATCATGTCTATGGGCGGCCGATGAAGTAGGCATATGCGGGCAATTCCTTATGAAGTGACCTGTTGTCTTGCATAGCCTGCACTTTCGCGATATCGCCCATTGGCCATATGACCAAATTTGAAAAAAAAAAAGCTATACTGCTATATTTGTGAATAGTTCGAATATTCCCCCTTTCCCTTCACCTCATGGCTAGGCTCTAGGAGGGACCGTGACAGTGTATTGTTTTTGTTTGTGGCTTATGATTTATGACTGTGGTCAATGGTTTTTTTACTATAGTACAAGTATTTATGCGAGTGAACCGAATACCGATAACCCACTTTAACATGATTCTAATAAACCGTTTTAAAATAACAATACAGAAAATCTTTTTATTTATTTATTTAGGGAAAACATACGACATAAGTCTATTTCAAAAAAAAAAAAAAGAATCCGAAAACTACTCACATCTGATATCCTGTGAGTCTTGTCCTCTGGCCCTGGGGATTCGGATTGGATTAGCTGTCCATGTCGCGCCGTGACGTCGGTACTTTAGGCTCCCATCCCATGGCACTGTGCCTTTCCATTGTTTTTATCTTCTCTTTTTTGAATTCCTCTTTTTTAAAAGAACACTACCTCCGGGGGATGGACAGGTTAGAGATATTGTTTAGTATAGTACTTAATTAACTCCTCGTCAATGATCACAGGGCGTACTAAGAGCATCTCCAACAGTGACTTATGAGCTAGCTCTAAGCATATTATTTCATATTTTAATAGAAGAGAGAGAAAAGCTATCTCTTGATCAAGAGCTAGTCTCATACACACATTCCAAGATTATGTGAGAGTGTCTTGTGAGGCTATTTATATTATGAGCTATGTGCTAAAGTTAGTACTATTGGAGAAGTTATCTTAGAGTTAGTAACTAGCTCATACTGTTGGAGATGCCCTAATTGGCGTGGCACTAGACACTAGTTGTTCTCCCGGGGGATGCATGCTGCCGCCGCCTGCCCCTAGGCTTGTGTTAATTAATTTCCCTGGGATTTGGTTAATTGATCAGATGTAGATGCCCAGATGCAGTTTGCTTTCAGTCAGTTTGATTAGGATGCTGATTTTGTAGGGGGGGGGTTTTATCCGGTGATTAGACAAAGCCATAGCTCAATACGCATCAGAAGTTGTTGGTGTCCACATAGGGGGTGCCTGCTCTGCTCGTGGTCGGTTTTCCGTCTTCTCTGTGTGATGTATAGGAGGGCGACACGCGTGCCCTTTTTAGAAGTGTACAATGATCTGGACTATTATGTTCAGGAACCGTCCCTGACAAATTCAGTCTAATTATTTTCTTCTATGTAGAAAAGATGATCAAATACAGATAATGCAAATAATAGATTAAACACACAAAAAGATAGGGTGGAGAACTCATGTCTTTCTTTATTACTTTCTTCTTCATAAGTACAAGTTTACAATGATTGAGACTCTTTTTATAGACTAAGTAGAGGGGTGCCCACTAATGGGCCAGACTTGCAGCTCCAGACCCAGGTTTCCCAAAAACCCCCCTTGGTACTCATCCGACGCGTTCATGTCTTATCAAAATTCCATAAAAACACGCGTTTATGAGTTTCACACTATACATGTTTCTATTTGTTTTTTTCGTAGTTTGGGATAGTGATACCTTTACGCACCTTCATAAAATGTCCGAATCCAAGTTTTCTTAAAGATATGCAGTTACCACATCCATTAATTTTATTTCTAAATTCAGATTTACTGTCATTGAGTTTAAATACCTAAAGGTAATACCACCCATAACTAGGGAATAGGTTTCTTTATAATCAACTCCTGAACGTTGAGTGAAATCTTATGCAACAATCCTTGTTTTATATCTTACAACTTCATTTCTCTCATTTCTCTTTCGAACAAATACTTACTTATGCCCTATGGGGTGCACATGGGGAGGCGTGCGACTTACAGGCTCAAACACCTCTCTTTTATTCAGAGATAATAATTCAGTTTCTATTGCCTTTTTTGAAGCCTTCCAATCTGATGTTTCCTTACATTCAACGAGCGATGCAGGCTCTGGATCAAGATCGATGATTGTTGTCATTTTCTTTGCAAAATAAATATCAACATTGATTGTTGTCCTATTCATGAATTTTTCCGTGTGCACATAGTTTATAGCTATTTCATCATGGGTTGATTCTTCTTGTACTTCTACCTACTCATCACTCCTTCCAGTTGTGGGGGCAAGTTCCGATATGTGCGCACACATTCATTTTGGTTTCTCCTTCCATAGGAATGTTCAAATCTGGTATGCCTTTCACTGAAGGTGTCATACTTGTGCCAGGTCTCAATTAGCTCCCCTTCTGGTTTCAGGGAACTTCAGTAATTGGTTGTGTCAAGTCTTTCTTATCCTTTTTCACCAAACATCCCCAGTTAGTTGGGATTCAAGGGGCCGAAGTTCTCGTCCTTTTATTCTGAGGCCTCTGGACGGGATTAGGGATACCTTCAATTTTCTTTGGTATTTAACTCTCTCTAGTGCATTGTGTGCAGACACATACAAGTTAGTCACACTCTTTAAATCACTAAAGTGGTCAGGCAGCTAGTTTGCTAATGCTTGCAAGTCAATTATCTTCTGGACTTCTCTATTTGCTTCACTAGTGCGCGGGTCATGTACATGGATTCTCATGGCTTACCACATAATTTCCTAACATTTTTCATCAAGTGGTTGATTTCCTCCCCCTAATGTTGGAAAACTATTATCGTTAAATATACTATCAGCGAAACAGGTGGTATGCAATCTCCTGTCATGGGGTCCAAATAACTGATTATGGATTTTGTCTCATAACCAACTTATATCCTAAAATTTTGAATAGGGCCCATTGCAGTACGCTGTGGAGGGGTTATAGATACATAAACCTTGAACTCAAACTTACGGAGATTTGCAAATGTGTCCTGACAGTGGTTGTATAGGACTACAAATATCTCATTGGATGCATTCCAGGAATGCATCCTTCACTTTCAGAGTAAAAGGTCTAGTAATGAATTTTCCGACAGAACATGTGAGGCACACAAAATCTTCTTGATTAGGAAAATTCTTTGCAAAGATATTATATCCCTATAAATTGTTAATTATATTTCTCATCATCCTAGAACCTGGGTGGCCTGGTCTATCATGCTAGAGACAGAATAGTTGAGAGTTTCTAAATATTATTTTCAGGGCAGTATAGACTGCAGGTGCCTTAATATTACTGTAGTATAGCCTAGTCTCAAATGAAGTATTTCTAACAAACTTTTTTCATTTGCTTCACGCTTCGTAATGAGTATTCCTTACCATACTCTTCTTCAGCCTCAACATGGAAACTATTAGCGCAATTATCTTTGAAATTTAGGAGAGTTCTAGTCGATTCTGGGTATAATATGGCTTTTTAAATGACCAAAATTATGCCCATTGGGAGTATAATTGCAGCTCTTTCAGAGCCTATTATACAAGCATCGCTACCGGTGATTGTTGTAAGACTGCCAGTATTCTTGCTAATCGACTGAAAGAATTTTGTCACTCTCAACATGGTATTTGTTGTGCTGATGTCAGCTAAGCACACTTCCTCTAGAGGGCGCCACACACATTCTAATATATAGTAGAAGACAATCAACACATAAATAAAATACTTCAAATATTATAACATATCACACCATTATTAACTGGATAAATGAATGAATTATTCAATATCATCCAACCATCACAAGAAAATAAATTGTTTGAGTATTGACAATGCAAAATCTAGCCTTCCACACATTACATAAATGACAATTAAAGTCTAAATGCATTCCATACATTACACTGAATTTGCTAAAAGAGACTTCTGCTGCTATCTTCTCAGGGGTGAGATGCTCTTCCTGAGAAATCATTGCGGCGACAACTGCAATGTTAAGAGGGGGTGTTGCTGCAAGAGTGGAGTCAACCTCCATCGACACAAGCAGCTGCTCAAAACTCTCCCCTCAACAAAAGCCAAGTGGGTTTCATGCTGCCATTTGCCGCCCTTCTTCTTCTTGGCCTGGAAGGCATCGACGGCGTGTTGTGGAACTTTACAGATCCACGACCAGTACCCCCACTTGCCACACCTGTAGCAGATTTGGTAATGCTAACCTTAGAGCATGTCGTCCCGCTTTGGTTTGTTGGCTTTATTCTTCTGTGGAGCATTTGATTTGCCTTTCTGGGCTGCGACCTTGCCCTTCCTTTTCCTTTTCTTCATTGTAAGCTTTCGCACCTTGTAACTCCCAGCGTTGGTCTCACGGTCAGCAGACCTCCTAGGTGGTTGTGTGACAAAGTTCTTGAGGAGAACTTCATCTTGAGCCTCTACAACCTGCATAATATAAATCAATCCAACATACTCCTTATAGCCATCTTGACGATAATTGCGCGCAGACTACACTGCATTGGGGTGGAAGGTGGAGAGGGTCTTCTCAATCTTCTACTCATATGTGATCTGCCTACCACAAAGTTGATGATTGGTACAAATTCTGTACAGAGTAGAGTTGTACTCTCCAACCATCTTGAAGTTAGTAAATCTTAGTCAGATCCATTCTTGTTCTACCTGAGGAAGAATGGTGTACTTTAGATTCTTGAACCGCTTCTTTAGTACAGTCCATAATGCTAATGCGCTTTTCTCTGTCATATACTTATTCTTGAGAGTGAGGCAAATGTGATGCCTAAGAAAGTGAAGTGCCTGGTCATTTTTCTCAAGTGTGGATTTGGCATCGTGAGACGCACCATTCCTAATGGCAGCGCAAAGTTTCATGGCTCTAGGTACGATCTCGACATTAGAAGTCCAAGTCAAGTGATTTTGGCCATGCTAGGCCAGTCCTCGAACTCCAGGTTCATGATGCATGTCATCTACATGTGCATGGAAGGAATACATAAACTTACTATAGGTAAATGTAGATAAAATAGATTAGACAATGGTACAAAAGATTCTCGTATTGTTCTAGAATTTTCTATGCATTTCCTATAAATTTTTACTGTTAATTTCAGTGATTAAACAAAATTTAAATAATTATGATTAATCAAAACAATAAATACATACAGGAAGGCATAGAAAGTAATAATAATAGTGCTAAACATGCTTCAAATCTTAAAAACAATGCAAAATTTGAATTCCTGACACCCTTTTTTGCTGGAATATGAATTTTCAGTGAATTCTACAATTTTTAGGGCTTATTCGATAATTTTCAATTCCAAAAAAATTTTGCGTGATTTTTTTTGGAAAACCAGGAGCCTATCCAAAATTCAGAGGACCCTCTCGCAATTTTTGGATTTTGGAGGGTCCTTTTTGCAAATCTCAGGCGCTGCCCGCCCCTTTTTTTTCTCTTTTTCTCCCGAACTAGGGCAAATTCCCCAACCCATTCAGCCTAAGCCAACCAGTTAAGGGTGAAACCCTACCCCTATTCATATATAGTGGCGGCGCGCAGCCAATGCCCATGCGGAGTGGTGGCTAAGGCGGCCCCGCCAGCCATGCGGGGCGATGTCGGAGCGGGCAAGCGGCGTGGCCGTTTGAGGCGAAGCTGGAGGCGGGGCACCGTGCGGGGTGAAGTCGGAGCGGCCGAGCGGCGCAGCAAAGCTCGGGCCGGCAGCACTCGAGAGTGTCGTATCTGGCCAGCGGTGCTTGGGAGGCGAGCGGTGACATGGAGCGGCCATGCAACTTGGGCATGTGTGACATGGTCACGGCCATACGGACCGGCGGTGGTGCTCAACGCGAGGTCGGGCGGCAACAGCCATGCGGGGCTCTGGCGGCGGTTCGGTGCGGCTGCAAGCCGGCGCGCTCAAGCGGTGACGCGTGCGAGTAGCGCTCGGGCGGCCGTGTGCAGGCGGCACGGATGGGTAGCGCGACGGCCGACGGTGTGTTTGGCCGTGTGCGGGTGGCTTGAACGAACGGCGCGATGGCTCGGTGGCCATGTGGGTGGCCGGTGGGGGTACGGGCCGGTGCATGCGGGCGGCCTTCGACGGTTCATGCAACGCATATGGGCGGCGCACGTGTGTTCTTTTTTTAATCTACATTACAATCAACATCTACTCTTGCATAAATCTACCAATTGGCTTGGCCGGCAACTCCAAATCTGTTCGTAGTGGATTTAGAGCGGATTTGCACCGTAGAAAATAATCTAGAAAGTAAATTTTGTGAAATTTAAAGCGATCTAAATATATGCAATTCAATCTATGAGTGCTTTGATGGTTACCTTCGTACCACCAGAGCGATTCGTGCTAATAACGTGTTGATGAACCGTCGCAGACGAGTCCAGTCCGATCATTTTCTCCTATAGAAAAGAGATGATTAAACACAGGTAATGCAAATAATAGATTGAACCCACAAAGAGAGATATGAGGAGAATTTCTATCTTTTTTGTTACTTTCTTCTTCACAAGTACAAGTTTATAATGATTGAGACCCTCTATTTATAAGCTAAATGAAGGGGTGTCCACTAATAAACCAAGCTTGTAGGCTTATGCCCAGTTTCCCAACACATTACACTACATCCAGATTATTGACAGGTATGCAACATCTAAACGAGAAGATGTTTGCTCTTTTAGCAAGCAAGATTTACCAGATTAAATGGGATCCTTGAGTAACGGCTGACATGGACCTTCCATATACTTTTCAAACGAGATACAGTACCCTTTTTTTTTGCCAAGTCTGCAATCCTCCTTGACAATTATGTTCCACACACGCTCTATGATTCTACTCGTTCTTGACATGCTTGTCAGATGTACTAGTAATGTTACTTTAATAAGTCGTAATATTTGTAACAGCATAGTTCCAAAATACTTATCATGACAACTGGAGTAGCATAGTTCCGAAGTTGTTGTCAAAGAATATCAAAGTAGTTATATGTTGCTAAAATCTTTTTATAGAAGGTTTCATTGTAATTTGTTTTGAATACGAAAATTTTATGAACTTTTTACATAGAGTGCACAGTTTTTTTTATGAATTCATGTCTGCCAAATCGAACTGCTCCTGTTTGTAAAACTTGTACGTTTTGGGTGGTTTCTAGCGGGGTCGTCAGTCCGTGTGACGATGGGGTGGTTTAATCTGCTCCCACCCACGTCGCCCTCTCACCCAGACGCGCAACGGCGATGCCCGTCCATGACCCACCAGTCTACGCCCATTGGTTGGTTTAGTCTTGGTGTCCAAGAAAAAAAAACTACCCCAAGCCAACCCCTCGTTCTCCTCTGTCCTAGACGAAACTTTTCGACACCACAGACCACGTCGTTTCTGCTACTGCTAGCTTTTCTTTCCTGGCAGAGGAATTGATCGTATTTAGGTTTCGTAAATTCCGGCTTCAGCTTATGCTTTCTACTTTGAAAAGTTAAAAGTGAACATATTGACCTTTTAATTTTGATAATTTTAGTTTTTTTTTTGTCAAATGCGCCTTTCACCGGTCATAGTGAGAGGGCAAGTGACTTGTTGGGACTTGTACATACCGATGTATGTGGACCAATGAGCTCAATAGCCAGAGGTGGTTTTCAGTATTTCATTACTTTTACCGATGACTTTAATAGATATTGATACATCTACTTAATGAGGCACAAGTCTGAATCGTTTGAAAAGTTCAAAGAATTTCATAATGAAGTACAAAATCAGCTAGGCAAGACAATTAAAATTCTGCGATCTGATCGTGGAGGTGAATATTTGAGCCATGAATTTGGTGAACATCTAAAACAGTGTGGAATTGTTCCATAGCTGACTCCGCCTGGCATGCCTCAGTGGAACGGGGTATCTGAACAGAGGAACCGGACCTTGTTAGACATGGTTCGGTTTATGATGAGCCAATCTGATCTTCCATTGTCCTTCTGGGGATATGCTCTAGAAACTGCTGCGTTTACACTAAACAGAGTTCCATCTAAATCAGTGGAAAAGACACCATACAAGAAATAGACCGGGAAACATCCTGGATTGTCTTTCCTTAAGATATGGGGTTGTGAAACTTATGTGAAACGTTTGACGTCTGATAAGCTCCATCCTGAATCTTATAAATGCTTCTTTGTTGGGTATCCTAGGGAAACCAAATGATATTATTTTTACAATCGGGAAGAAGGCAAAGTGTTTGTCACTCGGAACGGTGTCTTTTTGAAAAAAGAGTTTCTTTCAAAGGGTGTTTGTGGGAGCAAGGTGCAGCTTGAAGAAATTCAGGAAACACTTGAAAATATTTCAGCTCCTATTGAACCTCAACAGAATGTACAAGATGTTGTACAACCGGTTATGGAGGCACCGCTCCCACGTAGGTCTACAAGGGCACGTCGCGCAACTGAAAAGTTCACGCTCCTAACCACGGGACAACGCGACATATTGTTGTTGAACAATGATGAGCCCAAAGCTACACGGAAGCAATGATGGGACCAGACTCTGAAAAATGGCTTGGAGCCATAAGGTCCGAAATAGAATCCATGCATGATAATCAAGTTTGGAACTTGGTGGATCCACCTGATGGTGTAAAAACTATTGAGTGTAAATGGGTTTTTTAAGAAAAAGATAGACATGGATGGAAATGTTCACATCTATAAGGCACGATTGGTGGCGAAAGGTTTCAAGCAAATTCAAGGTGTTAATTATGATGAAACGTTTTCGCCCGTCGCTATGCTAAAGTCTATTCGGATCCTCCTAACGATTGCTGCCTATTTCGACTACGAGATTTGGCAGATGGATGTCAAAATGGCTTTCCTAAATGAAAACCTAAGCGAGGATGTGTACATGACACAACCTGAGGGTTTTGTTGATCCGAAAAATGCTGGGAGAATATGCAAGCTTCCAAAGTCCATTTATGGATTGAAGCAAGCATCTCGGAGTTGGAATCTTCGTTTTGATGAAGTAGTCAAAGAGTTTGGCTTTATCAAGAATGAAGAAGAACCTTGTGTTTACAATAAGGCTAGTGGGAGCGCACTTGTTTTTCTGGTCTTGTATGTAGATGACATATTATTGATCGGAAATGATATTCCAATGCTAGAAGCTGTGAAGTCTTCTTTGAGAAAAAGTTTCTCAATGAAAGATCTCGGAGAGGCAGCTTACATTTTGGGCATAAAGATCTATAGAGATAGATCGAAGAGGCTAATTGGATTAAGCCAAAGTACATACATTGACAAGGTATTGAAACAGTTCAATATGCAAGATTTCAAGAAAGGTTTCTTGACTATGTCACATGGCATTAGTCTTAGTAAGACTCAGTGTGCTTCAACACTTGATGAGCAAAAGATGATGAGTGCGATTCCGTATGCCTTAGCCATCGGATCCATCATGTATGCTATGTTTCGTACGCGCCCAGATGTTTCATATGCTCTAAGTGTTACGAGCAGGTATCAATCTAGCCCCGATCTAGCTACTGGGTGGCTGTAAAGAATATTCTTAATTACTTTAGAAAGACTAAGAATATGTTCCTTATTTTTGGAGGTGAAGAAGAGCTCGTTTTAAAAGGTTACACCGATGCTAGTTTCCATACTGATAAAGATAATAGCAGATCACAGTCTGGTTTTGTGTTCTGCCTCAATGGAGGAGCAGTGAGCTGGAAAAGTTCCAAGTAAGAGACGGTAGCTGATTCGACAACTGAGGCTGAGTATATTGCAGCTTCTGAAGCTACAAAGGAAGCTGTTTGGATCAAAAAAATTTGTTTTTGAGTTGGGTGTGATCCCTAGTGTGTCCAATCCAGTGGATCTCTATTGTGATAATAGTGGAGTCATTGCGCAAGCAAAGGAGTCTAGGTCACACCAAAAGTCCAAACATATACTTCGGCGCTATCACCTTATCCGTGAGATCATTGGTAAAGGTGAAGTGAAGATTTGCAAGGTGCACACGGATTTGAATGTTGCTGATCCGTTGACGAAGCCTCTCCCACAACCAAAGCATGAGGCACACACGAGTGTAATGGGTATTAGATACTTACATGATTGACTCTAGTGTGAGTGGGAGATAATTGCATCAAGTCTATGTTTATGAAATTTTGAATAAGGTGTTATTTGGTTCCTTGAATAATGATTGTATGCATTGATTGGCAAGTATGTGACTTGTTCGTGAAACTCTTTGTTTTATTTAATGCTATTCTAAAGATCCCTAGTCTTATGTCATTACGTGGGACAACAATGATTTATGGACTAGCACATGTATTGATTGATGATCATGTTTCACGGATCATGGATATAGGAATATCAAATCAATAATGTGGACACATGTTAGAGAATATGGTGTTGGGTTGACCCACTCCGAGACGTTGCTGGGATTGTCATGTTAATATGTGCCATCAAGCGATCTCGAGTGGTATACCTACTGGATCCTTCGACCTGAAATCGCAATTGTTTCTCACTATGTGTAGTAGTGCGTTTTGGGGCTGCCAGACACTACTCCGTAACTGGGTAGCTATAAAAGTGGTCTTCAGGTGTATCATGAAACATGGAATGGAATGTGAGCGGATTAAGATGGAATTTGCCCCTCCTACATAACAGGAGAGATATCTCTGGACCCCTCGATGTGGTTGGATTAGGGAAGTGCATGGCCATAGCAAGGTAATTAAAGAGTTAATCACAATGTGACTAAAGGGTTAGTCATGAGTTGTAATCCACCACAAGATCGAGTGAATGGTTGAGCTATCACAAAGGTGGCACGAATCTCGCCTTAAGTTCGACTGGTATCGTGTGGCAAAGGGATCCAAGTGTGTGTATATCAAGGTTTAGCTGATATGATCTTTATGTGTATTCGGGAGTCAATATGCCCTACTAGGTGCCACTATTGACTTATGACTTGAAAAGGGTTTTCGGGTCATGGCTGTCTACACATGAACCTAACGGGTCACACACTTAAGGGGTTGAAATTGGAAATCTTGCCTATATGATTGTCTCTAGTGCAAGTGGGAGATTGTTAGTGATGTGCCCAAGAAGCAATCATAAACAATTCGGTTTTATAGGCCAAAAGGGATATTGATCCATATGGGATTAGGGTTTTCTAATGGGCCTACAACGTGGAAGCCCATTAGCATGCTCTATAAATATGTGGAGGTGGGGCTGCAGGTTTTAGAGACTATTGTGTTGAAAACCCTGTCCGCCACCTCCCCTCGGCCGTATCCAGAAACCCTAGCCGGGCGCACGGTGCTAGCACACCAGCACACGGCGTTCCATCTCGGACGTGTGGACTTCGGTAGAGGCGCTGTTGTGACTGCGGCGCTAAGCGGGACGATCACGAGGAGGAGACGGTTGGACGGAGAATATTCGACTACTACTGCTACATCGACGCGCGCTTTGTTGAATCGGCGCTACTAATGCTCCAACTTCAAGTCCATCTCCGAGTCCGACGCAGCACACTGGCTGGCCGGCCGGCACAACTGATGCTTGTAAGCTTAAGCATCACATTTGCCCCTCCAGCTTTTATTGTACTAGTAGGACCGACGCGAGTGGATAAGGTTTGGTAATTAGAGGCTTCCAAACCAACCAGCCTTTCTCTGTGCGTCTAGATCTCTCCGGTTTTTCCTGTGGTTGGTACGCCCTCATCCTTGTCAGTAGTACAAGCGAACAAAACCTAGTCAAGTGATACTTTTGTCCGTGGCTCAATGCCATAAACAAATAGATGGGTTAAGATCGACACGCCATTAAGCTTTTAGCTCTCGTGTCATGCGCGTTTCCAATATTGCAAAGTAAAACGTCATGAAAGCAATTGATGTTTGTGTCTGTGTGACTGAGAGGGGGCGAGAGGGAAGGTTCATGCATGTAGGATCATACTGTAGTCCGTACCGGCGTCGCAGCTGCACCCTTGGAAGAAAACTGCGTGGATCACACAGGGTCGCATCCCTTAGGATACGTATCGCGACCAGAGCCTCGCAAATTGTCAAGTTGGTAGTTTTTTTCGAGGACATGTTGGTTGTAGTTCAACTTCGCGTATAATACTGTGCGAGAGTTTTAGGTGATGCTTAGTTAGGCTAAATTTTCAGTTAGGCTGAATTTTTGTGGTTTATAGCTGAATTTTCATTGTAATTAGTTGAAATAATTAAATTTAAAAAATTTTAAAATAAAAAAGTTAGCCCAGCCCGTATAATGCAAACAAATACGGGAAAAAACCCATAAAAAACTCAAATTTTTTTGAAAAGTTACAAAAAAATAAAATTTAGGAATAATAAAAAATAAGTCAGAAACTAGAAGTCTAAGCTCAAACGAGCGGGGTCTTAGAGGCTTAAAACACCGTACATCATTTTTTAGGTGCGGCTGGTGTTTTTTTAATGTTTTTCCAGACAGCACCAGATCATAAAGATATCATCGTAAACAGTGAATATAGTTTTAAACTCAAAAAATTATCCGAAGAATCTATTTTAAAAAGTCACTTTATTTAATATGTGCGGAACCGAACAAGGATACTATTTTGGAACCATCCGAAGGATGTTTGCCGGTTTGCCAGTGCAACTTCGACACCTCGATCCATCGATCGATCTGAGGCCCATCGTGTATGTCAACGGCTGCAATTAACGTTACCGTGTATCGCCCACTTGAATACCGAACAAACACGAGTAAGAATCTGTCATGATGCTTATATACTAGCGAATCTCCTGATTTGATTTCTCTCTCTCTCTCTCTCTCTTTCGTTGGCTCGTCCAAGAGGCTGGCTGGGCGTGTGGTTGCTTCGCGGAGTTGCCAGGTGTGCTCCGTTGAGTGTGCCACTCGGAAACTCTGATGGCTCCTCATGGCTAACAGGTGCCACCTAGGATGCCTGCAATCAGAACACGTTTGTATTGCTAGGCCTTTTGATAGTTTTACAAGCAAGGGCTAGATATTTTCAAACAGCTAGGGTATAAAATTCAAATGGAACGCGTGTGAATGGCCTAAATTAACGGTTGTCTATCGACATGACTGTGCATTTGTGATCCAGAAAACTCGTATATATTATCTTCGACAAGTAGTGAAATTGTTCACATATTAGATACTGTGGCTATATTTTTTAATTTTAGTCTTTGAATATTTGTTTTTTTATAAAAATGATTCTTTTCCTAATTTGAAATGCGTGGCAGGCGACTTATGTCACATATCACGCCTGGGCATCTCAACAGGAGAGGTGGCGTACGGTAGTAGACAGCCAAGCATGGTAGACAAGGCGGGCCCGCATGCTACCCTACGACTGCACGGCAGCAGCCCAGGCCCACCACTTGCCGCGATGCACGCTCGGCTGACATGCTCGCTCGGCCTGCCACCACCACCTCTCCTGTCTAGCTGTCTAACTGCACCTACCGCGCCTTCGAGTTGAGAGAGAGATTCATTTTTGCAAAAAAAAAAAGATGTGTTTGATAACAACATTATATAAAAAAATAACTATAGTGCTCAACATTCTCCAGTAATGTATCAAAGGTTTTACGTGGCTAGCATAATAAGATTGGAGGTACGTACACCCAGCGATCTAGCTAGCTAGTTCCTCGGGTGATGGCTGCGAACGAAGAGGTGTTTGGAGAAGGCACTCAAGAGTTGCTTGGCTCGTTCGCTGCGTCGTTGACGACTCGTCGAGACGTCGATCGATCCGTGCTGGCCTTCCCGAAACGGGATGCGCACCCACACTAGTTCAATCGCGTTGATCGAGCTTCTAATTATATACTTCGTGGAGAAGACAGGAAGCAACGCTAGAGATCGACCTGGAAGCAAACCCGTACTTATCTAATTAATGGAGACTTGCGTTTCAAGCTGTATGTTGGGAGGGCAGACATGCATCGAAGTACCTACGGTTAGGAAGGCCAATGCTCGAAACGGTGCAGGGGAGCGTAGTTGTTGTCGAACAAAACTGTACTACAAGCTAGGGCTAAAAGTGATTGACTATAGGGCAGTTAAGTGCTCTTCAGTCTTATAGAACACTTATTTTTTATATAAAATAATATTTGAAATATTTAATTTTCTATTCATGATATTTACCACTGTATTATGTCATCCAACTTAAGAAATTTAAAAATACAACTAAAAAATAAAAGTTATCATCTGAATTTTTAATAAATTACCATACGAAAGTTACATAAATTATCATTTGTTAGACCTTAAGTTATCACCAATAGTTTAATTGCACCATAAGTTACCATTGTCAGTTTTAACAAATTATCACCCTAATTTCAAGAATTCATCTACACTCCTTTGCACCTTAAGTTATCATTATAAGCTTTAATAAAATACCACATTAATTTTATAATTTACCATCACTTTGTGAGTATGTGTAAAAATGTTTCAAATTTACCATCATTAGTGCCATAAATTATCATATGCAGATTTAACAATTTGCCACCCTAGTTTAATAATTTACCCTTATTTTTGTAAGTGCGCAAAAAAAAAGTTCAAAAGTTATCATTTATAACTAGAACAAATTACCATGTTAAGTTAGGAATTTACCATCCTAGGTCAGGGAGAATAAACTTGGGCCAAACCGAGTACTGATCACCCTTTGGTCTGAGGGGTCGATAATATGACATGTGGGCCCTATTTCTCCGACCAGGTAACATGTATGTTGCAATTAGCCATGTGTGGTAGTTAAAAGGGAACATGCGCCCTTGTCTCTCTAACATAACCGTGTGTATGTAACCTCTGTCTCTAGCAATAACTATCTAATGACCGTGTCTAGAGGGATGTCTCACTGATATCAACTGCTTCAAACTTATAGAATTGAATTGATGAGACGTCTTCATACGGGCTGCCATTGCTAGTACTCCTTCGACGTTTTATAAGAAGTGGCGTCAGGAGAGAGAAGACACATCGCAAGGTTGTAGCATAATTTTCTGTAGCCATAGCTGTATCATGTATATCCTATTATAATTTTTAGTAATATAAGAATATAAAAAATAAGGTTGCTATTCTTTCCGAGAATTGAAACTAAAATGGTCTGTTTCTTACCGCGTGATGTCAAGTGTCTTTCCTATATACTAACCCATACAAAGCCGGGGGAATGCCCCGCAGCGCGCGACGCCACGTCGCCCCGCCCGCGCGCCTCGGCCGGCGCGTGGCGGGGAATTTCGGTACGGCCGGGGGAGGCAAATCCCTCCAATTTTTCCGAAATTACGTAAAGGTCTTTTTTCCTCGCGAAAAGGTCCCTGCGCCCAGTTTTTTTTAAAAAACTTTTGGATGGCGACCCGCGGGTTTCCAAAATTACGTATAGGTCCTTATTTACTTATGTACAGGTCCTTGGTTTTTTGCAAAAAAGTCCTTTTGATTTTCCGAAATTACGCACGGGTCCTCGGTTTTTTTATGAAACTCCCTGCAAATTGTCGTCTCTTTTGCTTCAGTCCACACGGTGGCTGGCGTGGCGTGGCGCCACGCCTACGTGGCTAGTTATATTTACTTCGTAAGACTAGCTACGGTCCCAGACTCCTCGGCAAAAACGCTGGCGGCTCAAGCCACTTTTGCGCCTCGACCTGACGTACTACTCTTCTCCCGTTCTCCGTCGCGCATGCAGCACGCTGATGTGATGTCCCCTGCATCCCGTGGAAGTTGTTCGATCCGCCGTTGCATAGGACGCAACGCAGAGCAGAGCTAGCCATGGCGCCATCAAGCCGGCCGAGCTCGAAACTTTCTACGCAGCAGCTGGTACTACGTGGTACTTGTGCGTGGCGTTCGGCTGGGGATTTTGGGCTGGCCAGCAAATCCATATGTTGCCGCCGAAATAGTTCTGACAACAGTATCGTATCTATACGAAAGGTGCTCTGGCAGACTTTGTGATATGTTAGTCAATTTTTCAGTAAATCAATAAAATCGATATAAATAAATCTGAACGAAAGTCAATCCTAGACAAGATATCAATACGAAGCAATAATGAACATGAACCAAATCTTGAAACACGGAATAGGTATAACTCACAGATTGATCAAGCACGTCGATACAAAGCATTATTAATCAAAGTCAAATTACGAAGATAAGATTCTACAAGCTACGGTCCACTACTAAAGTATAAGAAAAATAGATGTAAAATTATAGTAAAGGTTAGTGTGTGCACATTTTTTTATCAACCAATATAATGCATTTATATCCTAAAATAAATAACTCAGCATTGAATTGTGCTTTATCTCTCCCTCTTCGCATTGGTCTAATTTTTTTAGATAGAGTTCCTATCCGTCTTCAAATATTCTCGTTTTCAATCTACTGTTGATGATCCTCTTTCTTACATTTATTTCCCTTAGTCAGTATCTTCAGAGGACTTATTAGATCTTTTCTTAAAATTATATCAACTACTAAAATTATTTTTGTCGACTATTTTAGCTAACAAAATCCGACGGCAACACCATCTTTCCGGATCCACACGCGCGCGCTGCAGCGGTAGGTAGCGTACGGCCGTGTGCTTTGTCAAAATTGTGCGCTCATTTACTACGCCCCCGTTTATTTCCACACGGCCATTTATTAGCGGGCGCGCTTGTATTTAATCGAAACAGCGTTCCTAAGATGCGCGTTTCTTTTTGTCGACGCTTTCCTTTGGTTATTAGGCCCCTCTCTTCCTACAAGACTTGGCTTGGCTTCTTGTGAGTTGTCGCGGCGCCCGTCGACGATCGAGAACGACCGTGTGCATGGAGACCAACATACAGTTCTGAAAAGATTGTCTGCAACGCAGAGTGCGCCACGTGCCCAAGTTCTAGATCATGGAGCTACTGCATATACTTCGGTTGGTGGTGCTTTTGGTGGAGAAAACTTTAAGATCGTCTAGGTCATTTACACGAGCAGTAGGAACGCCGGTCGTCAGCCGACCTTAGAATTGCAAGTCCCTGTCGCATCGCATGCACCCGCTCCGTGCTTGTATATATGATTTGGAAATTGATACTGTACATACGAACGGAGACAAGATTTTTATGGACGGCCTGACTTTTGGAAATTGATACTGTACATACGAACGGAGACAAGATTTTTATGGACGGCCTGACTCATTCTCTTCGTTTGTTCACTTTCTTCATTCTTTCTGTTCGCTTATTTTCTTTCTCTCTCTGCGCGACGCAGGACTCTATACGAGCCACAACCACCCGTCCTTTGCGTCGGCGTCGCCCGATTGGGCCACTGCCATCGTCGACTTCTTCTTCAACCATCCTCGGGTGCGCCTTCACCAAATTCGGTCACCGTTATGGCCAACCGTATGACGTTAGCGTTTAGATCAGATGTCCAGGCGATAGCAACTCAAATATGATTTTGATAAAACGTGTTTCTCACAGAGGGAGGAAAAAATCCGACATTATGGCGCTTTGGGTTTTTCATCTCTTCCGTACAACCGTAGTTAGATTGCATATCATTATCAAACATCATCTTAATACCGTGTTTTTCCACATCATCTTAATACCGTGCCCCCCCCCCCCCCCCGGCACTCGATCGCGACCTGTCCCTTGTAGTCATGTTCATGCACACTAGCTGCACGGACAATGCCAAATCCGCATCAGCAGTTGCAAGCACCTGAAATAATAAAAAAAGAACAACGACTTTTCCTAACGTTGCATACTGGCAATTGCGCTAGTTCGTGTTGGAAATCTACGTCCGCTAACTTTGTATTACACTTTTTAGATGTATAAGGCAGATGCACACCACCCACATCATAGTCATACACACGTACGTGTCCCTACACACTGACATGTGTTTTTGAAACATAGGTACACGCTGCTTCACTAAACACGTATATATGTATACCCTTTTTAGAGGGTACTATTTAAAGAAACAGTACCCTGAGATAACGAGACATCCGGATGGAGCCCAGGCGGGTGAGCTGCACACCGGCACTCTCACCAACCGAGCAAAGCTCGGCTCTCTGGGATTACTCTATTAAACAGAGAAACGTTGAAAAACACAAATAGCAACTGATTCTGCATGGCCCATAAAAAGGGCTCTCACGGGCCGAATTCAAAAACCGGTTTTCAGCCCAGAGCGTTCCGGCCCGAGCCATGCACTCTACAAATCAGACTGCCGCCTTCTCCGACGCCAATTTCTCGCGACTTCTCCACCGCCAGAGCGCTTTCCCGGGGGATCCACCTCCCGGGAAGGGCGGCGGGGTGCCCTAGCTCGCCGGAGATCCGCCATCGGATGGGAACCCCCTTGAGCCCTGCCGCTGATGGAAGAGACGAACTGGTTGTTTCCCGGGCAAGGCAACTCGTGGGCTGTGTTGCGCGTCCCTGCTGGGCAGCGGCCCGGAAGCTGGGCTGTCGCACTGCTTCCCCACGGCGGCCTGGAAAGCTGGGCCGTCCCATCGGCCTCAGCTCGCAGGCCATCAGCCAAAGCCAGTCCCTACCGCCGCTCCTAACGGCGTCTCGGGGCGCTTCGGCAGCCGGCTGGCGACGGCCGGACGATGGTACTCGGGCATCTCGACGGGGCCAAGGCAGCAAGCGACCGCCCAGCGGGCGGAGTCGTCGCGCGGTGCGGCTTATTGAATTGCCTTATTGGCCGTAGTCAGGCTTGCCCAGCTCCAAAATTTTCCTGGCTCCGCCAACTCCCGCCGTGAATCGAAACACTCCTCCCAACTCCCAAATCCGTCGCGAAGCCACAGGCTCTGATGGCGTCGTTCCCGCCCCCGCCGCTTCCTCCAGCGCCCGCGAATCCCTCCCCCGCGCCGCCCCGCCGCTACATCAGCAGCAGCCTGGGTCCGCTCCGGCGGCGGCAACGTTCCTGGTGCGGCACCTCTCGGAGGCCATCCAGCAGGAGATGCTCTCCCGCCTCTTCTCCCGCTACGGCGCCACGTCCGTCCGCCCCTGCGCCCGTTTAAAGTACTCATCTCCTCCTTGTCACCTGCCCACTTGTGCTTTGTTTGGTGTTTCACATGTTAAATTATTTTTTTGGTAATTTTTTATTCAGCTGTTAGAATCTAGAAGTCCTCAGGTGATACTGGCGTACTGTGCAATAGATATGTTCCCGGTGATTTGTCTTCTCACTACATTACTTACTACAATGCGTCTGTAGATTGTGAGGTGAAATTTTGTACTCTGGAATGTTTTGTGATTGCTAAAACCATTTTCACTGTCCTGTAACAGGTTGAGGAACTGTGCATTTGTGGATTTTAGGGACGAGATGGCGGCCAATCATGCACAGTCTCTGTTGAACAAGTTAGTTTCGTCGAGTACACGCTCTGCTTGATCACTTGTATAATTTTTGTTCTAACTAGCCGCGCATGATGGCTTCATTTTCAAATCTTAACTTTGTGAATCAATTTTCTGTCCTTCACTTTCTTGTTTGCTAAGGGATGGTTTTGGCAGGTTGAGGTTCCTTGGGAAAGTATCGATAGTCGAGACAGCGAACCAGCCAAATGCGAAGAACGCGGACAAGAAGCATCAGGACTTCAGGAGCAATCCGCACACGGGATGTCTAAACTGCTAACTATGAATCACCTAAATGAGAAGAATCTTACATCTGCTGCTGAACCAATTGCTCCTAGGCTTGGCGTGGACTATCCATTTCCTCCTCATCTTGAGTATGCTATCACTGTCATCATTATTTAATCCATTATCTTCCAACATGTTCATTTTCTTGGGAATATTTTCAAGCCATTTTACGGAGCTAATGAATATATTCTGTTTTCTGAGTTATATATCTACATTGTTGTCTGCAAACGCTCATTTAGTAACTTAAGATGTTAGTTGGTATCTGCTCTTTGAGAATTCAGGTCTAAGTTTCCTTTGTTTTAAGTACACATTACATTGTTTCCCTGATTGCAAAGTTCTCTCTTTAACCCCCCTGTTGCAACACAATGCTTGGATCCATAAGAAATACGAGTTCGTTTATCTATGTTGGACTCTGAAGTAGTTTAATTTACTGCTACCAGATTGCTTAGTCTAAAGGCAAGTGAGCTATCATTGCAAAGTATCCAGCTGGAAGTAACCAAAATCAAGCTAGCATATCAATTCCAAGTTATTAAGTTCAAATTATTTTATGGCTTAAAGTTAATGCAATTCTGAGACAACATAGTACCACAATGTTTTATAGTTTTTGAATGAGGTCAACCAATTCTTCTCTGCAGAAGCTTGTTCTGTTATTCATAGTTGGCAGTTCTAATCCACCATATTTGCTCGAGCTTGATCTGAATGCGCTTTATTTTTTTGTAGGTATGCATATCCACTGCCAGATGGAAATATATCGACTAATATAGTCAATGCTCTCATTTCTGTTCCCCTATTTTACACCCAGGTTTATTATGATTTGAGCCTCGTGCGCTACTGTTGCAAGGCATGATTTTTTGCATTCAGCATGAGCAGATGTATTTAGATCCATGTATTGTTTTTGCACAGTGTTGCATTTGATGAACAAGATGAACCTTCCAGCTCCATTTCGGATGGCATTGCCCACTCCACCTCTACCGTCACAAGTGCCTGCTCCTCCTCCTCCCCCTCCACCACCGCAGCCTTCTATGACAGAGAAACTTCATTTGTCTGATTTGTCCAGTGATGAGTCTGAGTTGGAATCTTCTGTACTTGCCACTTCCATGTTTCTAGTTTTCACTTTGTTATGCCTTTGCCATATTATTTATGCACAATTTTGTTATTGCAGGAAGATGTTGATAAAAGGAAAACCAAGTACGCAAAGCATGAAGCTATTGTTGGTCCAAAGTGTTGCTCATGAAGCAGTCAGTGTGAAACCAGCTGCATTAGTTTCTAGTGAGCTTCAAGTGATAAAAAAGAAAAACCCAGTACTGCAGGTGAACAACTCTTTCTCATAACTCAAAAGCTGGTTGCCTTTTCATTTTCTGATACAATGGTTGTGTGCAGATAAAAATTGCCCTTAAGGCTGCACAGAAGGAATTTGCTAACCAAAGTACTACTGACAAGGAATTGGCATCAAGAGATGAACAACTTGAAGAAAAACATTTTGTCCCACCTCAGGAAACGAGAGAGAAATTACCACCAGAGCAGATTTTGTCCCTTCCTATGTTCAAGGTACATGAATGTTGCTTACTGAGTCTTATTATATTATTTGCACAAACATTTCAAGGACATGTTGGTCGGACTGGGCATGTTGGTCATGTAATTTTCTAGTGATATTATCCCGTAACATCAAGATTGATTCTTAGGAATATAAATCATAATCTTTTGCTGAGTTGTTTTCATCCTCTTTTTCTTGATGATGAAAAGCTAATAATTTGAGCAATGGTGATTCTCGTGAGCAGATTCTAAATCTAGTGTCAGGAGCTGATGTTGCAAGTTGTTACACAACAAGGTCTATTATGCCACTAATCAACTATGACCACATTTCTTGTTTGTTCTTTTTCTTGCAATTCATCAAAATAGATATCAAACATCAGCCAGAAAAGTTGGATTTTCTTTCGCAAGTTTAACAGTTACAAAATATCCCTTTTGTTCTTTGAAATAGCAAACCGTCTAAATTTGATTTGATGCCTGACCAACATGTTTTTTTTGGGCAGAATTACACTCCAGGAAATCCTGCCACTGTATTATACATTAAGAACTTGGCAAAGGATGTCATTCATGATGACTTCTACTATGTCTTTGGTAAGACTGATGGAGATTGAATACAGTATCTGTTAAAAATATTGATATAAGAATTCTTTGCTCACTGTATTTCCTCAATTTCTCACTAAGTTCTGTTTTTAACTGCTCTCTACAGGATCTCTTTTCGAAAGCATGGAAACTGCAAGATCTGGTCTAAGTATCAAGTTAATGCAGGTTAGATGCGTATATCTTCGCTTGCGCTCTGATCATTATCCAAAAAGAACTGTCCATAGAAATCTCCAAATGATGTTCCTTGCTCTGCTGCATCCATTGTTTATTGGTGCTAAAAATTGTCATATAAGCTGCTTTTTGTTTGAAACCATATAACTTTTGCGTTTTTCTGCTGCCATGTTGCTTCGTTTTTCTGGATCACCGTAGTCGTAACTCAATTACGACGACTCTATGAAACGAAAAAACATGTAACTCGGAAACAAATTGGAACCGAACTCGACTACGAATTGACTTCTATGACTACGACACGAACTCGAAAAACTAACTTGTACTTGTACACGACTACGACCCACAACTGAAAACAAGATTACTAACTCTAACAATCACCTCCTTAATCTTGTTTTTCCATCTTGATCATGCCGATCTTCTCTCTTGCTTCTGCTTCTTCTTTCTACTTGCACTCCTGTGCGTTGTTCCTTCCTGAGCCTTGCACAATCTGGCGCTTGACACATCTTGCACTAGGACTGATCCCGTTCTTCCTTGCACGTCTGTCTAGGTTGGAGCACCTGCTCCCATATCACCTTGGCTACGCCGTTACCTGAGCCTCTCGCACACCACCTCCAGTCTCTGCGTTCGTGCATCCCACTGATGCCAGTCCCGCGTATCTCACCATGGCTTGGCCTACTCCAGCACCTTGTGGGCTTCTTGCCATGCTTGCTTGCTCCTCTTGTTGCGCCAGCCTCCAGTGCTGGCTGCTTCCGGCGCCTTCGCCCTGGAACGTCACCTTTCCCACGCGTTCCACGCATCACACTTGTGCAGTCCTTGTGTTTGCTCCTGTTGTGCTCTGTGCGACCGATGGGTCTACCACCAGGACCAGCTACATGTGCATGGCAATCTCCCAGCTGCTATCTTCAGTGCCAGCTGCATGCCTTGAACCACCCTTTGTCTCCTTCTGATCCATGGCTCCGATTTTGTCCACCACCTTCTTCTTAGTTTGTGAGCTCGTGACACAATTTGGCTCCTCCAAGCTTCTCTTCAAACATATCAGTTTACAAGTTTTCAAAGAGTTCTTGTATAACTGATTTGAAGATCTTTTCACTTTCATCAACAGATTTTTGTTCTTGTTGTACACATGCAAGAGCTCATCTTACAACACCACCCTGCATCCTCTTTCTATCATCTGTCGAGACTAAGTATGTTGTTATACAGACTTGGTATAAAGTAAATCTCTGTCAACAACTTCTTATCTCCGTTCTTGCATTGCAATATCATCATTCCTTTGCCTCTTATCTCCACCGTGAAGTTGTCGCCAAACATGACCTTGCCCCAAACCTTCTCGTCGAGCTCATGAAACTTGGAGCGGTCTCCCGTCATGTGGTTGCTTACTCTATTGTCCAAGTACCACTGATCCATATGATCGTGGCTACCTTCCTTCGTGCATAGTTTTGGAATTACGTTCTCCTCATTCAGTATCACCATGACCAGCGCCTTTTCAACATATGAGGAGAGAAGTAGTTTCAGTTCTTCTTCTTTTTTTGTCTTGGGCGAGGTTCACCTCTCCATCCTTCTTCTTGCTTCGACAATCTAAAGTATAGTGCCCATACTCGTTACAATTGAAACACTTTATATAACTGTGGCATCCTGACGGGTAGTGCCCGTATTCGCTACATTCAAAGCACTTAACATATGACTTATCATGGGATCTGTCACCACCGCCTTGCCTAGCCTTGTCTCCACGGCCACCTCTGCCGCCTCGGCCGCTTTGGCCGCCTCGATCGTGTCACCTCCTGCGGTTGTTTGATGAGCCACAATCGTCTCTCGGATCTCCCTTTACTAGCAACACCTGCTCATTGTGAGTCTGAGATCCCTACTCATTACGTGATTGAAACCCCTTCAGTAACTCCCCATGCGCCTTTAGGGAGCCGGTGATATCTTCTGTCTTTTTCTTGTCCAGATCTGAGGTGTACATAAATGTGGTGATAACAGGTATGTACTTCTCTAAAAGCACGCGTAGGTACTTCTTCACCATAATAGATTCCTCCATCTTATCACCAAGAGAGTTAATCTGATTGTGCAATGAAGTCAGCTTGTCAGCAAACTCGTTCACTGACTGGGCCTCTCCCGTCTTCAGATTCTCAAACTCGTTCCACAAATTCTGGAGCCGCACCTCCTTCACATGATCAACGCACTCACACATCGTCTGCAGTATCTCCCACGCTTCCCGTGTCGTCTCCTTACCGATGAGCTGATGCATCATCGTATCTAGTACCGCCTGGTAGATGATGGCTAAAGTCGCTTGATCCACCTTGTCGTCCACCTCCTTGTCCTTCCCCTTCGAATCGACTGCACCCCAGACATCCTGGGCGTGCATGTTTGCCTTTATCTTCATTGCCCACACCGGGTAATTATCAGTCGTTAGGAGAGGGTACTGGAGAGAGATCAGCCTACTCCGGGCACTTGAAGTCGTTGCTTCTCCCATGTTCTTCAGGTACCACCAATATCAATAGGCTCTGATACCACTTGTTGCAGCTTACGACCACTTCAGTAGTCGTTACGACCACTCTTAGTCTGGCTACGACTACGTTGTAGCTGCTCCGACCTTGCCTTCTAGCTCCGACCATGTACTCGTAACTTCAACTGACGAAAGTTACGACCACGTTCATGCTGCTCTGCGCTCCTTCGACCGCGTAGTAATCTAGATCACCGTAGTCGTAACTCGATTACGACCACGATGTGACTCTATCGACCGCCGTAATTGTAAAGCTTACAACCACGTTGAAGATCTGATCGCCGTGGTCATAACCCGTTTACGACCACGTCTTTTGCTCTGTGACCGTGATCGTAACTCGTTTATGACCATATCTTCAGCTCCTACAAACACCTCTACTCGATCGTCGTGGTTGTAACTCGTTTACGACCACGTCTGCGAACACGTCGAATTCGATACTCGATAGTTTTCCTAGAGCCAAAATTGCTTCTTCTTCTCTTCTTTATTTCTCTCTCCTCTCGTTCAATCACATCGATCGCTTTGATCACACCAATCGCTTCGACTCGCTATTCTCTCGTTACATTGCTCTCTTTTATACCCAGCTCTATGACTAAGAAACGGAAAAGTATGTAACTCGGAAACAGACTGGAACCGGACTTGATTACGACTCGACTTCTATGACTACGACACGAACTCGAAAAACTGACTTGTACTCGTACACGACCCATAAACTGAAAACAAGATTACTAACTCTAATTGATGGTTTCAGATCACAATATATAATTCCTTGGAAATGCAAGAACCTAATGCCCAACATGTTTTTTATAAATCAAATTCAACCATAAAACAACAGAAATAATGAAACAAACTTACCAAGAAACTTTACTGAAGAGCATGTATAGAATTTTCAGGCAACTTCTTGTCCTAGGATGAGATACGGTACATAAAGGCAAGGAAAACAGAAAATGGGTAGCATGTGTCTTCACCAATATAATGTATAATGAAAGTTCTGTACATTTACTTGCGCACTGAATCCTGACAACACAAGTACAAAAAAATAACCTATGTAGGCGACACTTATTGAAATTTGGACACTGTTGGACCCATAGCCCACCGAAATTCCATTTTTGGCCCCCCAAAGCAAAAAATTCCAAAAATGGACCCCATTTGAGCGCGCGTTTACGGGAGGCTGCCACGTGGCCACTGTTCATCCGGTCGTGCGGTCAGCGACCGCACGACCGGCCTGGCGCCGCGCCCGAGCGCACGATCACGCGCCGAGCGCGCGACCGCGTCGCCCCACCGCGTGACTGCCCCGCCCACCGCGCGACCGGCCCACCCACCGCGCGTCCCGCGCCCGCCAGCGCGCGTCCCGCCCCGCCCAGCGCGCGACCTCCCCGCCCAGCGCGTGTCTTCACGCCCGACCGCGCGAATCTTTGCCATTCGCGTCCCGTCCTTTCGGCCAAAATGAAAAAAAGCTGCAGCACGCACACACCAAAATGAATGGCTTTTTCGTGTACCCAGCCGCACACGCGTCAGGAGCCCAAAAACGGCCCCCCCTCAGGAGCACACGCGCATGCAGACTTAAAAGCGCAAGGAGAAGGAAGAAATGTTTGGCCAGCCAGGAAGCTCAAGCACAGTTGAAACGAAGCCAGAGCGAGAGAGTGAGGAAGCGAAGGAAAGTGACGAGTGAAAACCTGTAGATTTGAGTTGTGTTTGTTCGGAATCTGCGGTTTTTGCAAATACAAAAGTTGTAGATCGTCTCGTGTGCTTCAAGAAGAGGTAAGTCTTGTGCCCGCGAAACTAAAATTTTATGTATGTGATTAGTCCATAATTAGTCGATTAGCACAAATCATCGTTTGGTAATGTTATTTTATGTGAATGTGTGATACGCGATGTTAATATTTGGTACGTTATGTATTTGTAGGTAATCTTTATGTGAATATATGTATTATAAGTCAATGTGTCATACAGTGTGTATGTGTAGGTAAAAATCAACATATGATGCATGCTTTATTGTAGTGTAGATAATGTTGTATTTTATGTTGAAGTTACGTATTGTAATGTAGTTAGTTTTTGCTGAAGAAAAGAGAGGAGCGAAAGCCGGAAGAGTTGAATTGTTTTCGTTTGGAATCAGTGGACTTGGCAAGTAGAAAAGTTGTAGATCGTCTCGTGAGCATCAACAAGAGGTAAGTTTTGTGCCCATGCAACTATAATTTTATGTATGTCATTAGGCCTGAATTAACGAAACCATCTTGTGTTACTGTTATTTTATGTCAATATTTTATACGCTATGTATGTATAGCAAATCTTGCATATGTTTAGCATGATGTATTGTAGTGTATATAGGGTTTCATTTTTTTGTGAACATATGTACTGTAAAGTAGTTTCAGTTAGGTGGAAAATATGAAGTTGTAGTGTGTAGACGTTGAGAAAACACATATTTATGTTAGAGCAATTGTAGGTGATAACAATAGTAGTAGGATTAAAATAAATTAGAAATAAATTTGGTAGATTAGAAATAATGGAGGGTGAAAGGTACAGAAGTGGTAACTGAGCAAAGTAACAGGTATGGTGTGGGGAGGAGCAGGTGAGGACTGTGCAGTAAGTTTGCAAGTGGGGAAGATCTTGGTCTGCGTGCTAGTGCACTTGTTGGTTGTAGATCTTCCCCACTTGCAAACTTACTGCACAGTCCTCACCTGCTCCTCCCCACACCATACCTGTTACTTTGCTCAGTTACCACTTCTGTACCTTTCACCCTCCATTATTTCTAATCTACCAAATTTATTTCTAATTTATTTTAATCCTACTACTATTGTTATCACCTACAATTGCTCTAACATAAATATGCGCCACCACCTCTACTCTACTCTAGGCATATTTATGTTGGATCCTGTATGTGTTGAAAAAGTAAATATTTATGTTGGAGCATTTGTAGGTGGTAAATTTTTAGTAGTTAGATTAGAGACAATTTGTATAATTAGTATGCTTAGTGAATGACCGTAGTATGAAGGTCATTTGATGGAAAAAATGATATGTATATTTAATTTGATGTATGGTACAATTAGAAAGTGAAATAGTTACAAATAAATCGTAGATTTAGAAATACAAAACATATAATAATCGAAACTGTTAATTACATGATACGATTGTTACATGCTGTGTACTAAAATGGTTGATTATGCACTTATGTTAGGTACGCAATGGCTGGCATTGAACAATTGATGGTGTTTTATGGGAGTGGTCTCGTACGTGATGGGCCGTATGGGGCGGACCTGTCAAATTGCGAGCGGATCGTGATCCGGGCACCCGGTCTGAGCGCCATGAGCTTGTCTGAGCTACGGAGGTGTGTCCGTTCAGCGTTCGATCGAGAGACCGCAAGGAAGAAGTTACGGATCGAGGCAGTCTATGCCTCAATGGTGGATGACGGAAGGGGGAGCATATGGCAACTTCTGAAGGTGACCAATGACGCGTCATGGGCGAACTACATGGAGGTCGTGCGCAACCCTGATGCTGCGATATATGGGAGGCCAATGGTGTATGTCGAGTTCGTGGAGAGGGCAGAATCATCAGGCATGGTTGGTTCAGATGCCGCTGGTGGAGATGAAGTGGCCGGCGGTCATGAAGACCCTTCTGCGGGAGAACATGTGGGCGAGGAAGTGGGTGATGAAGATGACAGGAGGCGTGCGCTGAATTTCCAGCGCAACGAAGGTGTGCACGACAGGTGGTGGGCCGCCCGTATTGACTGTCATGAGTATCTTGGGGACCGGGTGGAAGAAGAGGACAGCGAGGAGGATGAGGAGATTGAGACAGGCAGCTCTGGAGAGGACGAGGACGGCGAAGGTGCAACTGGAGGGGTGGTAGGTCGTGTTGTGACCACGGACGGTGCGTACGTGTCGTCCAGACTGGACGACATCGCAGCGGCAGCCCTAGTTCTGCCACAGGCGGAGGAGGGAGAATGGGGGTTCATCGAGGGCGCACTCTTTCTGGGGCAGTGCTTCCGTAATAAGAGTGCTGTCCAGCAGGCTATTGCTAGACATGCCGTCAACATAAGCCGGACGTATCGGGTCCACAAGTCAAAGCCGGACACGTACGTTGTGAAGTGTGTGGACGGGTCATGTGGTGGCAAAGTCCGTGCACAACGGTACAAGGGCATTGGCACGGAGTTCCGGATAACGGTGCTGCAAGATCACAGTTGCGAGCTTGCGGGGCCAGTACATAGACACCGCAACATGACATCACGTTATGTTGCGGAGGTGGTCACGCACCTCGTCCAGGCGGATGTGTCAATTACCCCGAAGGTTCTGATGGCAGCAGTAGCGAACGAGGCGGGCTACGAAGTGAACTACAAGAAGGTGTGGCGGGCGAAGCGAAAGGTGCTGCACGGTATGTATGGGACGTACGAGGAGGCGTACGACCTGGTCCCAAGAATGCTGGATCAAATTGCACAATCAAACCCAGGCACTTACATAAACAGGCAGGAGAGGGTCCATCCTACGGAGGGCCCAAACTGTTTCATTCTGGACAGAGTGTTCTGGGCCTTCCATCAGGCGATACAAGGGTTCAGGTGGTGCCGTCCAGTGCTAACCGTAGATGGGACGTTCCTATCCGGCAAGTACAAGGGCACTATCCTTACCGCAGTTGCAGCCGATGCAAATGACCAGTTACTCCCAGTGGCATTTGCAATTGTGGAGAGCGAGAATACAGATAGCTGGCTTTGGTTTCTTTGCAATTTGAAGAATGCCGTAGTGCAAGACAGGCCCGAAGTGTGCCTTATCTCCGACCGCAATGCAGGCTTGATGTCTGCGTTGCGAACGTTGCAGGATGGGACGCAGGCCCCCGTCCCGTGGACTGATGTGAAGAACCGCTGGTGCATGAGGCATATTGCAGCGAACTTCCACAGAAGGTTCCGTAGCAAGGACCTCATGAAGATGTTCAAGAAGCTATGCATGTAGAACCAGAAGCGGAAGTTCGACGCCTTGCGGAGGCAGCTCGATCAGGAGGCTACGAAGCATGTGCATGCAGCAGCAGGGGCCGTGGAGGGGGGCTCCACAAGAGTCGGGGTATTCTCACAATGGGTTCAGTCCAATGCACCTGACTTGGAAATGTGGTCTTTGTTGCACGACACCGGTGGGGCGAGGTATGGGATCATGACAACCAACATGTCCGAGGTTTACAATGGTGTATTGAAGGGCGTCAGATCCCTGCCGATCACGGCAATTGTGGCCGAGACCTGGAACCGTACCGTCGGGTACTTTGTGAATAGAGCCAGGATGGCGCAGAAGCACGTTGAGGAAAACAAGCAATACTCTGAGGTCATGCAGGCCTTCATGGACAGGAAGATGGAGAAGGCTCGAACCCACATTGCTCAGCCCATTGATGGCTTAAGGAGGAAGTTTGAGGTCCGCCTAAGGCAGAAGTATGTCATGGGTCAAATTAGAGGGGAGCGCAAGCAGGTATGCACGATTGGTGATGAAGCATCTTGCAGCTGCAACAAGCCCCAGCTTCTGCACAAGCCATGCTCCCATGTGTACGCGGCATGCGCTGTATGGAACCAGGCGTCGACACAGTACATCTCCAAGTACTACGACATGCAGCACTTGTATGCAACCTGGAGTGCAAAGTTCCATTCCTACGGGGTAGACATGCACTACAGGGAAAAGCCTTCATACGAACATTTATTGCTACTCTGAAAAGCCTACATAGGAACATTTATTGCTACTCTGAAAAGCCTATCGCTAAAGAAACCAACCAAATAGGGGCATGTTATGAAGTTTATTTCTATTCACATAAGGTTATTATCTCGTGTGTTCGCATTCAATGATTCAGATAGCAAGTCATTTAACAATATTAACATACTCTTGGTACACTAATTCTTAGTAACATAAAAATATCACTTACCAATGTATATATCAAATAAAAAAGGGATTATCCGTACAAAAAATTCCATAAAAAATTACCAACATATACGAGGAGAAGGCATCAGGCAAAGACAACACGAACAACTCATACATTTCACGTACATGACATGTAGCAAGTAGTACAACCACCAACACACCAACGAACACAAGAACTAAAATACAACACAACCGTACATAAAACATTACCAAAAGAGCTTGACGACAAGATAGCATAAAACATTGCGAACATACACGAGGATAACCTCCAGCACTACAACTTGAGGATAACAATAAACACAAGAAACAAAATAGCACACAACATTAAATTTATCTTCCACTCTAGTCTGTCGAAACGATGCTGCATCCCGACGGGGTCGCAACCCCCCACGACAACTCTCTCACGGCGAACACTGTCATTCCTATTTCCCATTTCATCCTCCCACACCCAGAATCGGCAACCACCATGAGCTTCCTGCGATTCCATGACAAGAAGATTTTTAAACATACCACCACGATTTGAATGAACCCGAAACAATATGACTCACCGAGTGATTGGGGCACTTGTAGTAGTGTCGCCCGGGATTCTTGGCCGTCTGTGATGTCCTACGTCTAACCACCAAGTTGCAATTTGGACACATCACCGTGGGTGCCCATGAAGACGTGCTGAGCTGACTCATTGCCTAGTCTTGGGGAGTGAGCACGAAATAAAACTACACAGATTGTGAACAACTTACTCAGGAGGTGACTGATAACATGGCCAGGGAGTATGTGAGGGATGGCTCCGTTTTATAGGCTGTGTGGGGGTAGCCTCACGCACAAAGACCACAGACAACACAAATCTTGACCCCACACCATGCTCAGTGAGGAGACAAAACATGCCAGCTTTTGAGGTGACCTCACAAAAAGGGCCAGCTTTGCTCAGTGACATGACAAAAGAGGTCAGCTTTTGCTCAGTGACTAGACAAAACAGGTCAGCTTTTGCTCAGTGACTAGACAAAACGGGCTGCTGTTGAGCTACCGCCTACCGAGCTGCTTGATGACTCTGGCTAGGCCATTACGACATATACATATTAGGCTAATACTTTAACTTGGCAGAATGACGTGTGGTACAATTTTCTACGTACACGTAAGAGAGTGAATGTACAAATTCCTGCAGGTCTTCAGGGGACGAGCCTATCTCATCAATTATCCATTTTCAGTCCCTGAGCTAGTGTCAAAGACAATAAGTCATTCCCTGAAAGTCCCAAGTGCAATGATACACATCACATTCAAAAGGCATTACATAAGAAAGCATAAAATGCATACCGGGACAGATGTACATAATATTGACAATGACATAAATTTTAATATTGAATAAGGAGGACATCATTTCTAGCTTGGGTGACTGAGTGTGCACTGATGCTCTGTATTTAGAGATAAGAGGCCATTGACGAGAGCTAAACACCTAAACAATGCCAAAAGGCATGAGTATAGCCAATTCGTGATTACTAAAGAGAGCAGTTGTCCTCAGTGGGATGCCAAAAGATGCCAGCTTTGGGCAGTGACATTACTAAAGAGAGCAGTTGTCCTCAGTCAAATGACAAAAAGAGGTCAGCTTTGCTCAATGAGATGACAAAACATGGTAGCTGTGCTCAGAGACATGACAAAATGGGGCAGCTTTGCTCAGTGAGATGACAACACATGCCAGCTTTGCGCAGTGACATGATAAAACGGGGCAGCTTTCCTCAGAGACATGACAAAACGAGGCAGCTTTGCTCAGTCAGATGACAACAGATGCCAGCTTTGCGCAGTGACATGATAAAACGGGGCAGCTTTGCTCAGTGATATGACAAAAGAGGTCAGCTTTGCTCAGTGGGATGACAAAAGATGCCAGCTTTGGGCAGTGACATGACAAAACGGGGGGCCTTTTTTCAGTGATATCGCAGCACTCCCATCTTTACTCACTGCTACGACCACGCGGACCATCTTTACACGTACGAGTAGACACAAAACAGCCCCTATAAATTGGTATGCATTCCATTTCCCAGCGAACATTGCACATCCAAACCCCATACTCCATCGCGCTTCCCTCACCCAACCGGGATGGACAAAGGCAAGAAGAAGCAATGGGACAAGATGGTGAAGGATTGGGAGGAGACCCGTGACATAGCACGGTCGGCTGCAGCCCGCGATGCCGCCCGCGATGAGAAAATAAGGGCGATACAGGCCCGGGTAGAACAAGCCCATCGTGCTACGATGAAAGGTCCCCCCCAGAGCGCCCGCGTAGCAACAACCCCATCCCGGACGTCCCCACCGAGCGTTCGCCACAACTACAACCTGAGGGGGAGACACCTCCCCTTTGTTGGTGCGGGGACGTGTGCAAGTTCTTCAAGTCTAAGCACCGCATCAGTCTAGGTATGCGGTACTGGGGTTGCGCAAACTACTCCAGTGACTACCCCAACCGCCGTTTTGACACCGCAACCTATCGGCAGCCGGTAACGACCACATGCACTATTTTCCCCTACCTTTTCTCCTTCACAACACGCACTAACAATATCTCTCTTTTTTTTACAGTCTCCGGAGCCCCTATGTGCCTACCGCAAATGGATCGATCTTGAGATCCACCCTGAGGACCAATGGACCCTCGACTTCGAGGAGTGGAATGTCACAAAGGAGAAGGAGTTGCTGGAGGAGGAGCGCCGCAAGCACGAGCACACCCTGCGTATACAGCGCGAGACGCAAGCTCATCTTGAAGCGTGCACGCGTAGGGATCGGGAGGCTCGCGAGATGGAGCGCGAGAGAAAGAGGGAAATTGCGGCTAAGGCAAAAGAGGCCGCGGAGGAGTTCAACGCCGAGCGGGCAAGGAAGGGAAAGTGGCCCCGGTCCACACAGTAGGTCGTACGAGCAGTTGGGTGGGTTAGTCGCATATCATGCTATATGTTATGCATGTAATAAAAATCTACGCGGCATGTTACTCCCAACTGTATTATGAAATTTAATATCTAGTATTTTCGCATTCCATGATTCACGTAGCACCTCATTTAACAATATTAAATGTACCAAAATTTATGTATCGCATTCCATGTTACTCACCTTCACAATATCACTTACCACTTTATGTATCGACCGTTCTATGGTCAATCTTTCCTACAAAAAATTTACCAAAATTTTTTATGCATCTACAACTTACAATGAACATAATCTTTTATTACAACTTTATCTGATTTTTATCCAGTTTATAACTACAAAATTGTCAAAACTGAAAACAATCACGGAGATTGCAAACCCTAAAAACATAGCAAACCTTAAAAGTCACTTACCACTATTTGTATCGATCATTCTACGGTCAATTGTTCCTAAAAAAATTTACCAAAATTTTATTGGCATCTACAAGTTATAATGAATATAAACTTTTATTACTACTTGGTCAGATTCTTTCCGAGTTTACATTTACAAAATTGACAAAACATACAAATAACATGGTGATTGCAAACCTAAAAACCATACGAAACCCTAAATATCACTTACCACTTTACGAAACGATCGTTCTATGATTAATCGTTTTTAAAAAATATTTATCCAATTTTTTTTACATCTGCAACTAACAATGAACATAAATTATTATTGTAATTTTATCTATTTTTTCTCAGTTTATAACTACAAAATTGCGAAACTATACAAATATTCACGAGTATTGCAGTCGGGGACATGCGGTCGGGGGAGCAAACGCGCGCTCGAGCGACCGCGGGACCGGGGACGCGCGCTGGCGGGCGCGGGACGCGCGGTGGGCGGGCCGGTCGCGCGGTGGGCGGGGCAGTCACACGGTGGGGCGACGCGGTCGCGCGCTCGGCGCGTGATCGTGCGCTCGGGCGCGGCGCCAGGCCGGTCGTGCGGTCGCTGACCGCACGACCGGATGAACAGTGGCCATGTGTCCCCCTCCCGTAAACGCGCGCTCAAATGGGGTCCATTTTTGGAATTTTTTGCTTTGGGGGGCCAAAAATGGAATTTCGGTGGGCTATGGGTCCAACAGTGTCCAAATTTCACACTTATTAAGACATGTTGTCAAATGTTGTCTAGGCTCACATGCATAACACCCTTGTGCATCTTCTGTGCACGTTAAGGGGTAAACCAATTCTACTTAAAAGAAACAACAATGGAGCTCAACATGCAGACAAAAAACTATTTCCAGAAATTAGTAGATGATGTTTATCATAGGAATTGTTGCGTTGTTAACAAAGGCAGCATATAAATAGATGACACTTAGAGCTTGATCATAACAGTAACAATACTATTACAGTAGTAAGAACAACCAAACAACATATCAAGTAAATCTAGTATTTCTTAGATTGATGATTCTGCAGAGTGCAGATAGGGTTGTCAGCACCCTATCACATACAATTTCATTTTACCACCAGATCAAAGGTTCCTCTTTTTCACTTTACGGAGAATTTGGGGCACTGGTAGACCAGATCTATGGGATCCGGGCACGCAGGCGCCTCGGCGGGGGCTGTCGTCGGATCAGTGCTCACACCTGGGGTAGCAGACTTGGAGGAGCATGAGGGGTAGAGTTGTAAACGACGAGTCTCGATTTGGGCTCGAGCTCGGCTCAGCCTAAGCTCGAGTAGGCTTGAGTTTGGCTCGTTGAAGTTCGATAACAATTAAAATGATTTATTATGCACTATTTTTCAATAATAAGAAAATTTTGAGTTCAAGTTCGGCTCTAGTAAACTCGATAACAGTCAAAATAATTCAAACATACACTAATTTTCAACAATAAGAAAATCTCGAGCTCGAGTTTGGCTCGAGTAAGCTCGGTAAGAGTTAATATGTATTACTATTTAAGCTTGAATCGAGGCTCGTGAACTATTCGAGCTCAGCTCGGTGAAGCTCATGAGTTCGAGATCAAGTTCGAGTTCGACTCGTTTAAAGTTCGAGCCAAGCTCGAATCGAACCTAGAATGAACCGAACTCAAGTAGATCACGAGCTTCGAGTTTTTTTACAGCCTTAATAAGGGGCCTAAAGGGTGCTCACTGGATATCATCTGATGAACGCCTTCACTAACCCCCTAGATCAACTGCTGCTGCTACAATTGGCACCAAGACTCCAAGAGGCCTGAAGCAATTGGGCCTCGCTCTTATCCTTTGCCTCTAGCATAACAAGATGGCAAGTTCACCAGGTGGAAAGAAATAAACTTTGCTTCCTTGGCCGCACCACTACCTCATAGGCACCTGCACAGAAGAGGGGGTAGATTAACCAAAAATACGATGAGAATCAAGAAAAAGAAAGGATTTTCCTGCTTAATCTCTTGCCTAATGGAATGCAGATGGCTTGGGGAGGAGGCACAGGCGTGGGGAGGAGAGAGAAGAGAGAGAGGGGCGCGCGGCGAGAGGAGACGGCGGGCGGTGCGGCGGGGAGAAGTGACAACAGCGGGTGGGAGGAGAAGAGGGAAGTACCATGGAGGCGAAAGCTAGGAGGTGACCGTGAGGGTGCGAAGGGGTAGTCGAGTGGTATTTGCGGGTAATTTTAATGAACTTAGATGGCCAGATTTGTTTTAGGTCAGATGGCTCCTCACGAGAATCCACTCAAAGGTTGTTTCTCATTAGTTCATTTTCGACTTTGCTCCTCACGAGAATTAGAATCTAATCGTTTTAGGAAGCTGAGTTTTGACACAGCTCCACAGAATATGAAAGTAAAGCTGAGAGTAGAAACTGTACTAAATAGGCCATAAGTTACTACTTCTCTGCCATTTTTACACCTGAAATCTCGAAGGCTTCGTAGGAAACGTATTTACTCCCCCTTCGTTTTCGAACACGGACAAACGTCTTCTGAAATTGGAATAGTGCAAATGGTTAGCTTTGGTTGGGGTGAAAGGAGAAAGGGGGAGCGGAAAAAAGAATTGATGCAGATGTATTTACTTTCTCACGGGAGTATGTTTGAAAGTACTTGCACGAGCATTTCCAGGCTTTGGAAGGTGAAATTTACACTGCAAGCATATTTGCCAGATTTTAGGTATATGAGTTACAGAATCTTTCTCACGGACAAGGTAAACTAAAATAAAACAAGGTGATGCGAAGGCATGCCTTACTCCCTACAATCAAAGCGTAGTTGGGCCTTAAAATAGGCAACTCGTATCATCCATGACCATATATTTGCTGCTATCAATAGAGAGCTACTAGTGTGTATGAGTGCGCTACCACTCACCACATATGTCATCCTTTACCCGAATTTGGTTACTATGAATAGGAGCAGCTACCGCGCGCTGAAAAACTCACCACATAATACCATCTATATCCAATTAGTTCACTATCAATAGTAATGGCCTAGCTGATAGTTCACTTCATGTAAAGAAAAACAGGTGCACATTGTCTGCATCCATAAGGCCGTATAACACTACTAAACATAGAATGCACCAAGAGAAGCAGAAACTGAAAAGGTGAAATGAAGCACATCCATGGTTTTTACCGGCACTTCTTTTTTTTATATCGGAATTGTTGTCTTTCTGAGGTATGGAACAGCAAAATTAATCGGTCAGTTCCTAGCCACTCGTTTCTCATCTACTCGCCCCTCCTACCACCTGTCCCTCCTCTCTTGATTGCTGCAGCCTTCTAGCGAGCTTTGCTCTAGCTAAGCCAAGACCGCTAAGGCCCTCTTCGCGCAAGGGGAGATTCAATTTTTTGCCATTTTTAAGATTGACACTGAGACTCTGTCACTTACATGTGGGATCACCTGAGTCACTGACAATGGGCCCGGGTGGCAAATCTGTTGCCACCCGAGTCGTAAGGGTGGCAAATAAATAAATTTTCCCCACGCAAGAGTGTGGACTCCACAAACGATACTGCAGGCACCACCGCTATCGAGACGAACTAAGCTCTTCTGCAATTAGGGTGCATCACCAAGACCTTCTTCCCCCAAATATCCCAACATATATCCCAACTCCTCACTCCCTTCCCTCATCCCCAACCCCTCCGGTGGCTCATCGGCGGAAGTCCTGCACCCTCTCCCATGGGACTTCCTCCTCCTCCTTATCTCTCTCTCCAAGCATCGCTACAGTGAGCTTCTACCAAACCGTTGCATAAGTGTTCAATTCGTACTCGAGGAAGGCCTTTCGCCATAGCCGGAGCTCATCGGAGGTCTCCCCTTATTGCTGGGTAGATAGAGCTCATCGGATTTATAGTTATCATAGCGGGAGTACACCGGATATGAAGGAGAGGCGATGGCACCCGGATCTGTAACCAGTGGGTGTGGTCAGCTAGGGCACCCAAACTGGGGCCAGTGCCTCACTCATCCTCCTCTGAGCTTGGCAAGTCAGCGACATTGAATGTCCAATTCCTCCTCTAATATGCTTGTTACAAGTATTTTTTTAGATTTGTCGCAACAACTTTATTAAATTATTACATGAGGTGTTTCATTTTGTTACTGTGTGTCTTTACAAATATTGTAGCAAAAGAGAATTTGGTTGCAGTTGGGTTGTGGATTTATTGCATAAGATTTTTTTTGTAGTAGGTTTGCTAGATTGGTATATCGTATTTGTCATAATCGGTTATTGCAATCTTTGGGGAATTTTGTTCCACGTTCATTGGATTGATATTGCATTTTCTGTAAATTTATTGCATATTCAATGTTTGTATAATTTGCCATGGTTTGTTATAGATTTATCTCGGTTGTTGCATCTTTGTAAAAAAATTGAATCAATTATTATCGAATATTGTCACTATTATTTTCAAATGTTGTAACATCAAAATTGTTTGTTTAGGATATTTGAATTTGTTTAAAACATAGCTAAGAACCAAGATAATGGTTTTATACGATTTCGGTAAGAAGATGATATTTTTCTCAAGTTTTTTTAGCAGGCAGTGTATTGTTATTAGTGTATTTTGCTGTACATATTGATTAAAATTATTACACATATTATCTAAGGATATTTATATCGAAGTGTACGATAGGAATACTCCTATTATATGTCCGATTGCTAGCAACGTCTTTTTTATATCTACTAAAGCTTGGTTTGTTGTCCAACCAAAACAAGCGTGGGGTATACAAAGGCCTATTTTACTTCAAATATAAATAAAAATTACTAGCTGGTGAACCTAATATTTACATGACAATAATGGTAGTACCAGTTATTAATCTAGAGAAAAAATTAGATTAAAAATTCGCTGCATGGAAATAGGCGCCACCAAACAAAACCGGCCGGTCATGGGTCACCCATTTGACAGTTACCACCACCTCGCTGTCCACTGGGCCCTACACTTCATCCTTGACCAAAAGCACATCTGCCACGAAGCCCCCCGGGAGATACACTACACAAGCTCCCCCACCCACACGTGGCACCTCGGCTTCTTACCCGGCTACCCCTACGGGCTTGTGAGATGTGAGCCCCAGTTTATTTATTCTTATCCAATATATCCATTCCCCCGTGATCTATTACCACGGACAAAAAGAGAAACACCAGAAGCTTCTCTCTACGTGGCGACCATCCGAGCCACGATGAATACATCGGACGGCTACGAGTAGTTCACCTCGAGGCGCGAGAGAGAGAGAATTACATATTTACAGTACCTGTAAAAGAAAAACGCGGCGATTTTTACTCGGCTTTGCTTTTATCCGTGGGCCTCCTTTTAAAAGGCGCTACTTTTCTTCGCCGCTTCCCCAATCCCCTCGCCTCTCGTGTTTCGTCTTCTTCCTTCTCCTCTCGTGCTACCCCCTCTCTTCTCTTGTACTCTCTCTCCTCTTCGGGCGTGTTGGATCCGTGGGAGCGGCCATGGCAACGGCGCAGGCGGTGGCGAAGGGGAGCGTGGTGTCGCCGTGCGGCAACCGGGCGCCGTGGTTCCTCGGCCGGCGGAGGGGCGCCGTGGCGGCGCGCATGGCGTCCTGCGCGCCGCCGGCGGTGCGGATTGGCAGGAAGAGCCCGTTCCTGGGCGGGAGGCTGGCGGTTGGGCCCAGGAGATCGAGGCTCGTGCCCCGGAATCTCGTCGCGTCGCCGATGCAGGTGGATTGACTACTCCGTAGTAAATTTTTATGTTGCCTGTGCTTTTTTTTTTTGGGTTTGATTTTTCGGTGCTTTTAGTGCTATCTGAGTTATTTTATTTTTTGGGCCTTTTGAGGTAGCCTTTTTTTTGTGTGTTTTTAATCCCTTCTCCGTGATAAAATCGTTGAATTATTCCACTTTTCGAATCTCATATGTTTGAATTCCTATGTCTGGCCACTTTGTTTGGATTTTCGTAACCTGTTTTGAACTACAACTTCTCCAAAAAAAATAAAGTTTGATTTGTTGGGGTGTGCTAATATGATTTGTATGTTGGTTTGCGGCAGATGAACCTTGCGATTGGGAAAGCCATGAAGTGGTGGGAGAAGGGACTGCAGCCCAACATGCGGGAGATCGAGTCGGCCCAAGACCTCGTCGATTCCTTGATCAACGCCGGCGACAGGCTCCTCGTGGTCGACTTCTTCTCCCCTGGCTGCGGCGGCTGCCGTGCCCTCCACCCAAAGGTAAAAAAAAAAGAGAGTATTTTTATCAAGCAGCGCTCAGGTTCACCGTTCTATGTTGAGAAAAATTGCGGTGTTCTGAAAATTTATTTCCTCGTGCAGATTTGCCAGTTTGCGGAGCAGAACCCAGATGTGCTGTTTTTGCAGGTGAACTATGAGGAGCACAAGTCTATGTGCTACAGCCTTCATGTTCATGTTCTGCCTTTCTTCAGGTTCTACAGAGGAGCTCAGGGCCGACTCTGCAGCTTCAGCTGTACCAACGCAACTGTAAGATCCTGATCCGGTCTTGCGTTGTTTCTGCGCGCTGTGGCTTGTGTTTTGCTTATTTGAATTGTCACGGAACCCATAAAAAGAAATTAGAAAACAAATCCCCCAGTATTGTTTGGAGTTTGGACACCAAAGGATTAGACCGTCATGCGGAGCAAAACAAAGGGGTCGAAAATATTGTGTTTTAAGTTAACTTCGTGTTTAGTCCCCCAGGTTTGGTTTGGATTACAATAACGTAAGACTTCGAATTTCATTTGAAAAGGTTCGCCCAAAATTACCAAAAACTACCAATGAAGGCCTTGGATGGTTCTGCGTCTAGCAGCGTTACTGCAAACTTAGACCCTGTTTGGCACAGCTTCACCAACAGCTTCATGAGCTGTTGTGAGCTGTTTTTTGCCAAACACCCTTTTTGCCAAACACAGTGGGTTCCTTTTTTTGTGCTCTCACAAAGGAATGGAGAGAGGTGAAGCTGAAAAAAGTAGCTTTTCACAGCTCTCTCCCTCAGGCCCGCAGTCCTAGGAACCTACTGCTCCTCTGGTTCACCAAAATTACACGCATTTGCCACTAGTACTTTTGTTAAAGCATCGTGACTACGAAACATAAACAAGGCACTAATATTGCATCCTAATGATTTTAATTTTTTATTATTTTTTATTTTAATTTTTTAATTCATACTCATTCAAATATATTATTTTTTAATTCATATGATCATATACAAATATACATCTCCAAATGTTAGAACAAGTCAGGTAGACAGGGGCATCTTGGACAATTGCCCTCTCTCAGCCATGCATGAAGCTGTTGGTGAATCTGTTTTGCCAAACAGTTTTCCAAAACAGATTTAGCTTCATCGGTGAAGCTGAAACACAAAAAAACAGCTTCACTAGTGAAGCTGAGCTGTGCCAAACGGGGCCTTAGTGGTACTAAAAAAAAGAATTGTGTTATTGAATCTGACGTAACATAATGATGATCACGTGGTTCACCTCTTCTTGATGCATAGCTTTGTTGTCAACCGGGATTTTGTCGCCTAACTTTTGTACTTTGCGTATTGTCAAACTTTTAAAAATTTAACCATTAATAGATTTAAAACTATCTAGATTGATTATACAAAGGTTATGCGAAAAATATACATTAGATTTATCGTTAAAAATACTATCATAATATTATATTTCATTTAATATATCTTACTGTAAAGTTACAAAAAATAGCTATCAAATGGTATCTCGGAGACATAAAAAAAATAAAAAGGTCGAGTAAGTATTAAGGTTAAAATAAATGTGTTGCACAGTGTCATTGGCTGTTACCATTTGATGAGGTACTTACTGTAGTGGTAACTTTTGTATGCAGATTAAGAAGTTCAAGGATGCGCTTGCAAAGCACAAACCAGATAGATGTAGCATTGGCCCAACTAGGGGGCTTGAGGAATCGGAGCTATTGGCGTTGGCTGCGAACAAGGACCTGCAGTTCACCCACACCAAGCAGCCAGAACTGGTCCCGACCGGGGATGCCGCCGCCGCAGAGGTCATCACTGCTGAGAGCCCAAGGCTTCCTCCGCCCGCAAAACCATTGGTTAAGCATGGGGCTGGTGAGAGGTCCTTAGTCTCATCAGGAAGATGAGATCGAGATGTGATGATGGTCGCTCCCTCGTTTCTGTACAGTTTCTTGATTGTTCTTGATGTGTGCAGGTTGTACCTTCTCATGGTTGTAGGGTGCAGGCTTAAGATTTTTTTTATTGTCAAAGCCTGCCCGCCTGTCCGCTAGAAGCGCAGTAGTAACAGTAATAGTGCCAGCAAGTGCTGTGCGTATGGACTGGAGCCTCTGCTCGTGAATTGTATGGTAGCTGTATGAATTTATCTATATGCTATATTTTGCTGGGTAAAGAACTATCGTGGATGTGTTGCTCTTTCCATTTGGTTTTGCCCCTCTGATATCTGGATGCTTGTATTTTGCCAATCTTAATTCTGGTATTCGAATGTATGTGGTAAAATTTTGTGTGTTAAAAGGTGGTTCGTTGTCCAACGTTGGTGCTACGATAGTTGGATCAGGATGTTGAACTGTCAGTTTGTTACCTAAAAGAAATCTGTTAAGAGTTTTGTGGTTGGTTCCTGCTTCCCCCTGGGGTCAGGAAACACAGTGGAGGAAACCTTATGTAGTGCTCATTTGAGCTTACAAGCGCAGGTTTCTTTTTTTTTATTATAGTAGCTAAAAATGTATTATGCTTGCGTTAGCTTTTTAAGTATAATTAAATTTAAAAAATAAAAAATTATATCAGGAACAAGGGAAAAAATAAAAAAAAAACTAAAAACTAAAAAAAGATAAAATTAAGAAATCAGAATTCAAAAGCAACATAAGTTCGTTGGAACAGGCCTAAAGCTGATCTTTGAATTGGGCAAACTGAAGTAGTGCAAACTGAAAAAAGGAATTGAAACTATTTTTGCTCAACAAGATAAGGACTCTGATTTATGCATGTACGTTGACAGGAAAAGATCTTGAATTTGCAGTTTGTGCATGTACGTGTCTACACCCTATTACTTTCTGGGGGTGAAACTGTCAAGTTGCGAATGGCGCTTAAAAAACTCGTATATCCTTTTTCATTTTTTTTATCGTTGCATGCTTTTTTTTGTGACGTTGAAAAATGCACAGGGATACGTATCATGGACTCATGGTCTCCTTTTCACCACCTAGTTTTGATGGGCTACAGTCCTTCACGTCTGCCGCCGGCTGCCCACCGATGGTCTACAATACAGAGCATGCACAGTTTGGAAAAGAAAGGTTTTGTTTTCTTACATCAAGGTATCTTTAGCTAGGTTATAAATTATTGATTGAATGATCGACGGCTGCCCGGCTGCAAGTGATCTCGCTCCAACCAAAAAAATGATAAGAATGTAATATCAGTATAAGACACATAATATGTTGGTTTAATCTTGTTACATGTATTTAGTTGTGTGTCGAGTATATATAGGAGTCGAAAGTCGGAGTCAGAGTCGATGGTCGTAAGTTGTAAACTACTATAGCTGCACCGAGTACTGTAGCTCAGAGTACACCATGATCAATGGTGTTGTGGTCGTTGGCATCGTGGTCGGTGGTGCCGTGGTCGTGGGTGCTATGGTCGTTGGCACCGTGGTTGTGGTGTCGTGTCGAGGCATCGAGTCGTAGCTACAGTCATAATACGACCGGTCACTATAGCAGTCAGATGCCTACTAAAGCGGTTGGTGCTCGGAAAACCTACGTGACCGAAGTGCTGCGCTCAAAGGACTTAAAGTCTGTGTGTGTGGTCGTAAGTGTCTGAGTCGGTCTCAGCGAGATCGGGTCGAGAGGGTAGTACGCGATGTGCACGAGTCGTAGGGATTGTGGGCAGCAAAACCGAATCACAGGGAGTCGTGTGGCTGTAGTAGGTGAGTGACCTGCATGTGCGACCCGGTTGTATCTATTTAAACCATGTAATTTATTGAGTGAGTTGTGCCAGAGAATAACAGAGAAAATACAGAAAAGGTGTGAGCAGTTAGCACCATCATCTTGTTCCTAACTCCGGCAAATCTACCACCATGCTTGTGTTAGTCCACCGTGAAAGCGTGTACTTTAGAGAGACTGGGCCAATATTTAGTATCAGAGCTTGTGTTTGTGTACACTTTAATCCATGTTGCATCCAAGCTCGCTGAGAAACATCACCGGCGACGAGGGCATTCTAAAGATCGACGATGGGAGCATGCCAAAGGCGTTGGCACGCGAGGGCAATATCACCCTCCCATATTGCATGCTCACGAGGAGCAACTACACGACTTGGGCTGTGAAGATGAAGGTGTTCATGTGCGCTCACGGCGTGTGGAACACAATCGTGGATGAGGAGGTGAACGAGAGGCAAGATCAAATGGTGCTCATGACAATCTTCCTCACGGTGCCAGAAGACATGCTGCTGCTCCTAGCAGAGGCCTGGTTCACCCTGAAGACGATGTATTTCAGTGTCGATCGTGTCAAGGAGGCACGTGTACAAAACATCAAAAGCGAGTTTGAAAACTTGCGCATGAGGGATACCGAACAAATCGATGACTTCGCGATGAGGTTGGCAACAATCATCAGCAAGATACGAAGTCTAGGCGAAAAGATGGAAGAGGCATACATCATGCGGAAGTTTCCTCGTGTTGTGCCTTAAGATATTCTCTCATGTCGTCACCGCGATTGAGCAATTCAGCGACATAAAAAATATATCGATCGAAGACCTAATCAGGCGCTTGAAGATGCAGGAAGAGCGAGAGCGTCGCTACAGCAACGACGATGGAAATGAGGAGTACTTGCTCCTGACATGCGCAGAGTGGGAGGCCCGATCGTCGAAGCATAAAGGTGAAGACTCCTCATGTGGTTCTAGTGGCAACGCTGGCCATCGATACCGAAGAGTTGACAAGGAAAAAGTAAGGTGTTTTAATTGTAATGATTATGGACACTTTGCTTCAGATGCCATAAGCTCAACAAGAAGGAGAAAGCGGAGGCAGCGGATGCGCATCTCATTGTGGCGGATGCTGACGATGGACCGACGCTGTTGTGAAGAAGATGCAACAAGTTTAAAGGGGTGATTGTTGGGTTAACCTTGTTGCATGTGTGTAGTTGTGTGCCGAGTACATGTAGGAGTCAAAAGTCGGAGTCAGAAGTTGGTGGTCGTAACTCATAAGCTACTATAGTTGCACCGAGTATAGCTCCAAGTACACCATGGTCAGTGATGCCGTGGTCATTGGTGCCGTGGTCAGTGACCGGTCACTGTAGCAGTCGGAGGCCTACTGAAGCGATCAGTCCTTGAAAGACCTGCGTAGTCAAAGTGCCGCGCTCAAAGGACTCAAAGCCTGTGTGTGGTCGTAAGTGTCTAAGTTGGTCTCAGCGAGACCGGGTCTAGCGGGTAGTGCGTGGAGTGCGCGAGTCGTAGGGATCATGGCTGGTAAAACCAGATCACAGGGAGTCGTGTGGCTGTAGTAGGTGAGTGGCCCGCATGTGCAGCCTAGTTATATCTATTTAAGCCATGTAATTTGTTGAGTGGGTTGAGCCAGAGAATAGCAGAGAAAATACAGAAAAGATGTAAGCAGTTAACACCATAGTTTTATACCTCAGTTTTATGTTTAGTTTGGTTATTAGTTCCGTTATCTTGTTTGTAACTCTAACAAAATAACCATCATGTTTCTAGCTCAGTTAGCTCAAACCTAGCATGTACTGAGACCTGGAGTGATAATATTATTTTCCATGCATTCGTAGTGGCAGAGCTAGAATTCCACGATATCTTAGGCTAAAAACTAATATGCTAAAAGTAACACAAATACTACCCACACCAAGACATAAGAAAAGTAAGACAAATGCACAATTGATATAAAAATTGAGCTTTATGCTTAGCGATACAACAAAATATAAAAAAACATAGAAAAAATAATGTAGCATAGTTGAGGAATACGTAAGACACTACCTAGGCTCTACAACTATGAAATTGCATATGTAAATCTCATTGGGGGCTGAATGGTCCAGCGAAGCGGAGAGCTGGCGACAACTAGTGGTCGGCTTGTGCCAAGGAGATGTAGGAGTTGATTCAGCAAGGAAAAAAGCCTAGAGGGGCGATGGTAGCATACGTGAGAGCAACGGTGGAGGGCGATGCTAGGATGAGAAACAGATGATTTAGTGAAATGCAATGTGGTTAGGGGCTTAAGGCTCTGCTTCTCATTCCTGCCTCATGAGCTATTGGGCTCTATCCTGTGAGTTAAGAAACATGTGATGGAAGGCTAGGAGAGTGGCTCAAGAGGGGAGGCTGAGAATTCTTAGCCTTGGGCTAGGCCATGCGCCTCAGGCTGGACCACGGTAGCTACAGGGCCTGTTCTTTGTGGCTTTTAAAAGTTGTTTTTTGTTTTTGTTACAGTACCTAATTTTTAAATGGAGTATTTTTTTTCATGACGGGGCCTACAAGTTAATTGTAGTGCACGTTAAAAACCCAACATATGTACCAGCCGAAAATCGTAAGCGAATATCTCTCTTTCTATAATCTTTATCGCGAACAGCTCAAAATTCAAAAATTTCAGCCAAAACTATAAGTCACAACCATAAACAAAAGAAAAAAAACAGGCCCACAATTTAAAGGCCTAATACTACATGGAGTTACCACCGGTGATTTGGCTAGGCCTTGGGTTATAGCCTTAGCAGCTCGAGGCCAGCACTCGTATGATCTACTCATGCGGTTTGCTTGCTTTCTACACACATGGCCGGTGCAATTTGTGTCGTCTCTTTCATTCATTTCGAAGGATTTGAGGTTCACTATGCCAAGTATCGTGTCCCAACATTAGGGCTGTTAATGGACTGAAATCTCGTCTAAATCCAAATAAAATTGAGAAGGATCTGGTCCAAACCTGGCCCAAATTATATAAGGCTAAGCTTGATCCAGACCTAAAAACAGATATAGTCCTTAGCTAAACATTTTAAATGATTAAAATAAACTTCAATTAAATCCAAAATTATTTTATTCAATCTATTCAAGTTCCAAGGATTTTCATGGAATTTTCTTATTTTTTAAATTATTTTATTTTTGGATTTTTTTTATTTTCTTTTTTTCGTTTCTTTCTTTTCTCTATCCTATTCGTCTTGTTCCTCTGGACGTGCTTCTCTGCGTTACTTCATTCCAACATGAAAACCAACAGAAACAGCCCATCATTCTTTCTCCCATTTCTTCCCACTCAGGCATCCGATTTAATTCTGTGTGAAGCACTACGAGCCCATCAGGACCGCGCTTTCATCACCGAAGCCAATGCTACCGTTTCCATATTCCATCAATATTTTCATTGCCGTTTATTTCGTCAGTTTACTGAAACTGAAACCATTGCCCATAATAACTCACCCAGCGATTCGAATTAGTAGAGAGGCTATAAGGTGGCACACCGACACCCATTCTACCTCTTAGCATTCCCTCAAAATCTCATAACCTTCGGAATCCCTTTTTCCCGAATGTCGGCCATCATAGGCGATTTGGGCATTCATCATTCCGGTGAAGATTTTCAACCTTTTCTCGTGTCATCTCTTGTATTAGCATCCAAGCAACTCATCCACCATTTTTATTTAATTTTTCATGAAGGCAATCGTCAGAAATTGAGCTTGTCACAGAATCAGCCGTTTTTGACTTCTGCCGTCGATTCGTCGTCCTCGGTGAGTGCTTTTCCAATTTCTTGTACCAAGAGTATCACCTTCATCCCCACAACACAACCCATAGTTTAATTTGCCCAATGATTGGCCGAGGAGCTCCACCATCATGCGCCACTATGAGCCATGCCATTCTGGCCACCTCACGCCTCGTCGGCCTTCCTCGGTCGCTCTCCGACCAAGTCGAGCATAGGGACGTGTTCTGCAGGTCGAGGCCATGCTCATGCTCTCTCTATTTCTTTCAGAACATCGCTAGTTTGCCGAAGCCTTGTGCAGCCCACCGCCACTACTGCAGCCTCGCTCCATCTCCAGCGCTGCCACCACCACCATTGGATAGAGGACCTCGCCAAGGTTCCATTTTGCAAGTTCACCGGCCACCCCGCTGCCTACCTCGCCGGCGCTTCCACCATGCCCATGCGCTTTTGCTCTCTGTATGTTTAGTTCTGTTGGGCTCTATACTGATGTTTTGCCTCTATGACTTGTGGGCCCCTATGTCATACTCTCATTTCAATTCCAGCTAATCATTCTTTTCTCACTAGCATGTGGGCCATTGATGTCGTACACACACAAAAATTCTTCTTTTGCTCTTCTCTGTAAAACAATCGACACAACATGAGTCCAGTACAGTAATTCTCAGATTTTCTATCAATTTATGTGATATCCAATCTTTCGAATGTTTCGTTCTTGCTCATACGAACTCTGAATTCATTGATTATTTCTCCTAAATTCATCTAAATTCAATATCTTTCTTCCAGTATTTATTTTGTGTTTTTTATTTATTCAATTTTCTCTATTTATTTGGATCGATTCATACGTGTAAAATCCGACGTCGCCGACTCCAGTTTGGACCAACAGGAAGCGTTAAACTCCAACTTCAAGGAATGCATGTCGTAGATGTTTGACAATATTGAACCCATTTTATAAAATTATATTGTTTTAAACTAACATGCATTACTAGTTTTATATTATGCCACTTTGAATAATTGTGAATGACATATATTCTTGAACACCATATGATGGGTAATTTTAGTTAGACATATTTAAATACCAATATGAAAATCGAAGTTATGCTTAGTCATGCTTTAGTTGTGTGATGGGTTCCTTCACTATGTTTATCATAAAAATTTGACTTAACTACATATGAAATTGTGGCGGGTAGCCACTGTTGATAAAATTTGTTGTGCCATGGCAGGGGATGCCATTGAGCCTGGTTAAACAAAATTTATTTCATACTGAGGCGAATGATCGTACAGTAAAGGGGGTGCAGGAAGCACATTTTGGATGAGGGTGTTTCACCTGAGTAGTCACTAAAGACTTAATCTTGTGCGCCATTGATCTAGGCCCTATCGTACAACCACATATCCAGTATGGGATGGATCTTGCTGATTAATTAGTAATGTTTTGATTTAGTTCTGTTTGGGTTGAAGTGTGAACTTTGGGTTGGATATTTACACTAGGCGCAAGAGGGGGCCGGATGGAGGCGAAACCTTAGCAAGCAGAACTGAGTCAAAACAGAGCTTTGTAAATGCCTTGTCATGATCTCTCCGCCACACACCCAAAAAAGTGTGTTAATCGCGTGGCAATATGAGATGATCATGTCTTGTAGGTAAAGCAGTACAATCTCTGTAGAATGTTAAAAACTATTCGAATAGTCGTGTCCTCAGTTATGGACAATACCTAGTGATTTCACACGGGAGATAGATTTTATTTAAAAGTTGTGGTTGGTGGAATGGTTGGAAAGTGAACGGGTAGTTCACTATTTGTTTCAAAGCACTTATTTACTTATGTTTATAATATTTTCAATCATGTTTTTTTAATCTATTTACCATATTTACTATCAAAATAGTTTTATGCAAAATAGCCATAAAGCTACTCGTGTTCAAGCCTTGCATGAATACTATTTGCATGCATTTATCTACGACATGTTGAGTATTTTATGTACTCATGGCTTTGCACCATTTGTTGATCAGTCATCGAAGAAGACCAAGAGAACACTAAGTTCTATGAGGAGTACTTCGAGGATTTTGCGAACTAGGGTGTGCTCTCCACTCAATTGGCTGTGGGCATATCGGATGGCTACCACAAGTGTTGCTTCCGCTGCAAGTTTATTTTCTGTCGTTAAGCCCTACGTGGCAGTAATTGTAAAATCTTGACCGTAAGGTCCGTTGATACTATTTAATAAAATTTGGTTTATTCTTAACAGTTTCACTATATGGATATGATTTCATCAATGTTGATACTGTGTGAACTAGCTACTGATCTTGGGACTAGTTTAGAATACACAGAGGGTCCGGATTTGCATATTCAGGTCCTGATAAAGCACCTATATCTTCTTAGTTGTCTAATTAGGATCAGTTCTCATCTAACTTTAGTAATCTTTACTATTATATAAAGAGGAGTTGGTGGTCGTCGGTGCGTTCTCCTCTCCCCTCTCTACAACCGTCCGATTTGATCTGAATCATTTGTCTCTCTCCTCATCTCTCTCTCTAAGGATACAACCGCCCACCCACTCCACTTCCCCATCTCGCGCATTCTGGCCACCCTTCTCTCTCTGTCGCTTGCTGTCCAATGTTTGATGTGTGAAGTTGGCCAGGCAGTAAGTTTCAGCTTACCATTTTTATGACTCCATTGCAACGTACGTATCTTTAACTAGTTAGTACAAAAATATGAGGTCCAAGGCCTGGTCTAATCCAACCCAAGTCTAACTCAATAAAGAAGGATCCAAATTTAATCTAATCCATTTACAATTTTAGACTAGCATGGTTCAAAAGCTTAGATAGATCTAAGCCCATTAACAGCCCTACCCAGCATCAAGCTAGGGCCCTTGCGGCCCGCGTGAGTCGTCGGCGAGTACAACAGTACAAGGGGCCGCCTCCGGCTCGGGATAGCTTCGGCCTTTGGAGTCTGGAGGTAGCCCCAGGCAGGCCAGCCAACGCAGAGAAATCTGCACGGATCGCGCCGGTCGGCGGGAGAGGCCAGGGTCCAGGGCCCGGCCTAATTGTGGCAGCGGAACCGACCCACGCGACGCGGTCAGGGTGTCGGGGCTGCCGGGATTTCGGCGTGGCCTAATGGGATCTGCAGCCCACGCGACGTCAGACGAAGGGCCGGGAGCCCATCCGCTTGGGGAGATTCGGCTGGCGCGCGCAGGCCCAACTCAACCCACAAGCGTATCGATGGGTTTCAACGTCTTCATAGTAGGGATCGGCTGCACATGGACACGATGCCGATCGCACAGGGTACAGCCACTCCTCAGAAATCGGTTCGCATCAGGTTGCTGGCCAATGAAATGATGAATTCGCATGATTGATTCCCAGGCGAGTAGTGTATAAACACCTGGAGGCGAGTTAGAGCTACCTAGAGGGACATGTGACTCGTTTTTTCAGCTCGATTTTGAAACTTTCTCGTCAGAGAGTACACGTTAAACCACTCGTCAGAGAGAGGCAGCTCTCGGAAAAGAACGGCAACAAGACGGGCGGAGCCGTCTAGAACGACCCGTTCTCTAGAAGCCAATACCGGGGAATTAATGGAGTCCTGCCCTGCCGTATTACGTTGAATCATTATCTTGACCGTAACATCGGTTGACCCCGAGGAGAAGAAGAATAATTTCAGGCACGCACGGCTAGTACTTTCTAGCGTCTTGCTGACCCAAGCCATGATTCGGAAGCTCCCAATTAGGCCCATCATCTGCGGGCATCTAGAAGCTAATCAAGCCATCGAGTCATAGAAAGGGTCTATACACCATTTGTACTTATGTGGCCACCTCACTTAAAACGGCCTGGTTATAGCTTCTCGTACACCTGAACAAAAGTCGGTCCCGGATAAAACATTGATGCGAAGTAATAATGAACAGAAATAGAATCTCAAAACATGAGATAAGTCTAACTTAAAGGTTCATCAATACATCGATACAAAGCAATATTGTTCAAAATCGAATTACAAATGATAAGATTTTACTAGCTATAGGCTATTTCTAAGGTACAGAAAAAGTATATGTCAAAAGATAGTAAGAGTTAGCATATGCACGTTTTTTTGTTAATCGGTACATGGTATTTATATTCTAAAACAAACAACTCAATTTTGGATTATGCTTAAGTCTCCCTCTTCGTGTCACCTCAACTTTTCTTTGAATAGAGTCCTTATCCTTCTTCAAGTTTCCTCGTTTCCAATCTCCTATCAACGATTCTTTCTTTGCATCCACCTTTTTCTAGCCGGCATCTTCTGGAGGCTTCTTAGCGTGGCCGATACTTGATCTTGATTTGTAGCAAATTTTGATTATTTTTTTCTTATAATTATGTCAAATACCAAAAATACTTTTGCCAACTATTTTGTCTGCCAAAATCTAGTGGCAATAGGTATTATTCCCACTTTTACTTGATCAGAATATCGACAACGTTTTCAGCACATATTATCACATTTTTAAAATTGTATGGTACTCACTCCATTATGTTTTAAGTGATGTTTTTTATTTTTCATAGACGTGACTTTGATCGTTACTTTTTGTAACTTTATCTTATTATATACTAATAAAATTAAATTACTATAAAAGCTTTTAATGATAAATATAATGATATAGTTTTTGTGTAGCCAATCTAGATAGTTTTAAACATATTATCTATTGACGGCACTGATTCTAGAGTGTCAAATAAAAGAGAACACAGAGAGTAGCAAAAGTTATTCAAAACATAATAGTACCGAAGTACATTTTTTTGTTAAATCTGCTAATATCATTTAGTTGTGACATATCTAAATATTCTTGTGTACATTAGCAGTCAAAAGTTTTAAAATATGCAAGAAAAAGGAATGTGCTAGAAAATGTAAAAAAAATCTTGTTCTCAATCCATTGGACCCTAATTATGATTCAGCTGTAGCCAATTAACCATTGGATACTATTACTTAAAGACATGTTGCTAGCTAAGTCCTTCAGATTCCGGTGCTCTTATTGAGGAAACTAGCACTGGTTGGGATTTTGGAATGGAGCTTGGCCGTTCCCTTTACATGTTTCCTTCCACGTGTCTTAATTGAATTGGCTCTCCAATAAATTAGTCAAAATAATTAATTAATGTAGGTGATTAATTAGCTGGTAATTAATTAGTATAAAATATTAGTGTGAATAATTAGTATAGATCAATTGGAATAAATAGTAAGTATAAATTAATTAATATCATTATGATATTAATTAATCTATAAATGATATTAATTAATCTATACTTACTATTTATTCCAATTGATCTATACTAATTATTCACACTAATATTTTATACTAATTAATTACTAGCCTAATTAATCATCTATATTATTTAATTACCTAACTAATTCACTAGAGAACCAATTCAATCAGGACACGTGGAGGGAACATGGAGAGGAACATGTAAAAGGAACATGCAAGCTCCATTCGGGATTTTGAACTTGTTAAAGTGGGGATTTATTGATCATATACCCTCCATTTAGATGAAAATTCAAGATTTACCCTCCTGGGCCACGCGTCAGTGACTTATGATGACCCCACGTGTCATTGAGATGAGGAGGGTAAATCCTGAATTTCCCAACTAAAGGGAGGGTATATGATCTAATCCCCCTAAAGATTACTCAGACTAAAGAAATTGGCTACGGGAAAGACCAAGAGCCTATTTCAGTTGGCTCTGGTGAGACTCGAGAATGTGCAAGATGGTGAAGCGAAGCCGTCTAAAGACAAGATGAATTCGCCATTTCTGTATTACCGTGCCCTTTTCTTCGCTATGGTAGACAATAAAAAGTTGTAGTAGCATAGTTACAGTAAAAAAAGATCTTTCCGTTACGGCAATTACGCAGGTTTCGAACTAGCTTTTACGAAATGTGCTCGGTGCTCCGCCACAACACATGAATTTTGCGAGTACCGACTTTTGGAATGCAGATATTCCACGTAGAATAATTCATTTCGATGGCGAAACGGGGCCTTAACCTCTAAGAGCAACTCCAGCAGGGCCCTCAAACAAGCCTCTAAACCAAAATTTGAGGGCTGGTGACAAAAACATAGGTCCAGCAAGACCTCTACTCAGGCCCTCAAAAGTAGGAGGCCCTCAAATTCACCCATCAAGCCCTCATTCCTGGGGACCCTGGAGGAGGCCCCTACTTTTGAGGGCCTAAGTAGGGGCCCTGCTGGACCTGTGTTTTTGTCCTCAGCCCTCAAATTTTGGTTTAGGATGATGAATGGGTCCCACATGGCAGTGTCTATTAGGATGAATTTGATAGCTCTAATTTGAGAGTTGCTGCTGGAGTAGATGCAAAAAAATTAAGGTCTCAAATATTAGGAGAGCCCTCAAATCAAAAATAGGGGCCTTGATTTGAGAGCTCCCGGAGATGCTCTAACAACGGTCCTTAGAAATGCGGAAGGCCCGGGTGTATTAACCCCGTGAACTCGGTCCATGCGCAGCCGGCGGCGGCGCAAAGTCAAACGCGGACACCTTCCGGGACAATTCGTGGACCCGCCGTCCACCGACCTCCTTTGGTATGCCATTGCATCGCATCTCAGTATCTCAGACCCCTCTGATCTGAGAAAACATCCACGTCCTCTTCACAATCGCAGCGCCTGAGCTTCTCCTCCCCCCTTCGACGCAAACAACACAGCGGCACACGCTTCAGCTCCTTCGGACTCCCCGTCTGCTCGCGCAGACGACCAAGCGAAGCGATCCCTCCAACAACTTGACCGCTCGCCTAGTAAACTCCAGTGCGGACAAATTAAGAAATGATCCCTTCTTGTTCCCCGCCTCACTAAGTCCAATCTTATCTGCGCCCAAGTAGTTACTAGGCATGCGACCCGAACGGCCATTGCTGCTGCCTCCGTCTTTACCGCCGCCGCAACAGCCACAGGAAGCGACGGGAGCAGGTATGGACGTGCCCGCCAGGTTGCCGGACCCGGTGCCGTCGCCTATACTGAAGTACTCGCCGTCGAGCTCGACGAGGTCGCGGTCGCTACGGTCCGTGGCCGACACGTCGTCGGTCACCTTCGCGCCCGACGTCATCCGGTCGGGCTCCAGGGTCGAGTACACCGCATCGTCGTTCGAGAGCTTCCAGCGCGCCGGGTCGAGGCCCGGCGTCGCGCGGGTGCCGACTAGGCGGTCCGCGTCCGAGCGTGCCAGCTCGCAGCGCGACCTCCGCGACGAGGACGCGCGGTTCGTGTACATCAACGACGCGGCGCGCACGAACGCGCCGCCGGCCAGGTTCCCGGACAACTCGGTGCGGACGACCAAGTACTCCATCCTCACCTTCATCCCGCGCAACCTCTACGAGCAGTTCCACCGGGTGGCCTACGTCTACTTCCTCATCCTGGCGGCGCTGAACCAGGTGCCGCAGCTCGGCGTGTTCTCGCCTGTCGCGTCCATCCTGCCGCTGGCCTTCGTGCTCGGCGTGACGGCGGTGAAGGACGCGTACGAGGACTGGAGGCGGCACCGGTCGGACAAGAACGAGAACAACCGCACGGCGTCGGTGCTCGTGGACGGCGTGTTCCGGCCGAAGCGGTGGAAGGAGATACAGGTGGGCGAGGTGGTGCGCGTGGTGGCCGACGAGACGCTGCCTTGCGACATGGTGCTGGTGTCCACGAGCGACCCCACCGGCGTGGCCTACGTCCAGACCATCAACCTCGACGGCGAGTCCAACCTCAAGACGCGGTACGCCAAGCAGGAGACCATGCCCACGCCCCCGGAGGCGCTCGCGGGGGTCATCAAGTGCGAGAAGCCCAACCGCAACATCTACGGCTTCCTCGCGACCGTCGACCTTGACGGCCGTCGCGCCGTCTCCCTCGGCACCTCCAACATCATGCTCCGCGGCTGTGAGCTCAAGAACACGGCCTGGGCCATCGGCGTGGCCGTGTACACCGGTCGGGACACCAAAGTCATGCTCAACAGCTCGGGCGCGCCGTCCAAGCGCAGCCGCCTGGAGACGCACATGAACCGCGAGACCATCGTGCTCGCCATCGCCCTGGTCCTACTCTGCTCCGTCGTGTCGCTCCTCGCCGGCATCTGGCTCAGCAACCACGGCGACGAGCTCGGCGTCATCCCCTTCTTCCGCAAGAAAGACTACTCGTCCAACGACGACAGCAACTACAACTGGTACGGGACGGGCGCGCAGGTGGTGTTCACGTTCATGATGGCGGTGATACAGTTCCAGGTGATGATCCCCATCGCGCTGTTCATATCCATGGAGCTCGTCAGGGTGGGGCAGGCCTACTTCATGGTGCAGGACAAGCACATGTTCGACGACAAGAGGCAGGCCAGGTTCCAATGCCGGGCGCTCAATATCAACGAGGACCTGGGGCAGATCAAGTACGTCTTCTCCGACAAGACCGGCACGCTCACGGAGAACCGGATGGAGTTCCGGTGTGCCAGCGTGCACGGCGGCGACTTCAGCGAGATCGACGGCGGCGAGGAGGACGGGCATGCCGTGGCAGGTAAGCAAGTTTCAGTCATTCGGTTGGAAATTAACGTTAACCTTGGTTGACTAGTCGCCGATAGTGGCTGGCTGTTTTAGCATTATCTGACAGATAAAAGTAGTCGGAGAGACGACACTTGTCAGTTGCATTTTAGAATTGTCACTGTGCATATTTCGAGTACATAAACACAGAACTCGGCAACAGTTTGGTGGTTTTTACCGATAGTGATCCAGGAAAAGGTCGAAAATAACAAACTGAAGTAAGAAGTTAGAATCTGAAGCCCAAACGAGCAGGGTTTTTAGGCCCCGTTTCAAACGGTTTTAACTTTTTTTGGTTTTTAGGTTATTTAAGCCCAAACGAGGAGGGTTGAAGGCAATGCTATACGTTTTTCTTAGAAGCAATCTCCCGCAGTGTATAGTATCACCTCCAAGCTTCTCTCTCTTAGAGAGGCAGTTTTTTTTTCAAATACTGTGATGCTCTAACCAATGTTTGCCTCGGATCACATAGAATCACCAGACATCCTCAACTAATCAGTGTATAGCATCACCTCCGAGCTTCTTCTCTCTCCTTAGGGACAGTTTTTTTTTCAAATACTGTGATGCTCTAACCAATGTTTGCCTCGGATAACAATAGAATCACCAGACATCCTCAACTAATCCAACAGCTCGCATTCTTTAGGAATTTCAGTGTACCGATAACGATGAATCGTCACCATCCTTTTCCTGGTTTCAAAGCCTGACACGACAGAGTAATTACCCGGCAAAATGAGCAGTACATCAGGCTGCTTTTGCAGTTCACTTTCTGTGTTAACCCAGTCATAAACAACAAGCACCAATGCACCATCTCATTTTTAAACAACAAAAAAATGGTTCAGCCCTCGTCTCAGCATTAGCAATGCTGCTATTAATTCAACTGTAGTTCATGTGGAAAAAAATTTCTGAATCAAGTTTCGTCGCACATTCTGTCTGATCCAGTCGACGGCGTGGTCCTGAGACCGAAGACGGCGGTCAAGACGGACCCGAAGCTGATGGCCCTGCTCAAGGACGGGATGGGCACCAAGGCCGGCCGCGCCCGCGACTTCTTCCTCACGCTGGTGACCTGCAACACCGTCGTGCCCATCGTCGTCGACACGGCCGACCCGGCGGCGAAGTTGGTGGAGTACCAGGGCGAGTCCCCCGACGAGCAGGCGCTGGTGTACGCCGCCGCGGCGTACGGGTACACGCTTGTGGAGCGCACCTCCGGGCACATCATCATAGACGTGTTCGGAGACAGGCAAAGGTATGGACCAATATTCACCCCTACCCCATCACCTTCTAACTCTTGCTTCTGACTGCGTTGCTGCCGGTGGAATTGCTTGCGATTTGATTGCATCGTTATTGGTGAAATTGCTGGTTGTTTCTTTGTTGCTTAGAACAACAAAGTAGATAATTGTGCGATCTGTGGGGGGTTGTGATGCGATCGACAATGACATGTATAGGCAGATGTCAGATAGATGGTAGTGAGACGGGGAAAATAACAGATCAAGAAGTTTTCGCTAGTGTCACAAATCTTGGGCCCGGGCGCCCGGCGGCCGCGCTGATACGTTGCTCTGAGCCTCTGATCAGCCAAAGCAGACCGTCAAGTGTCAACTGCTCCACTTGACTTCGCTAGAAGGCAAATATGTGTGGCTGCTAATGATACTCGTATTTTAGTCGTTAGCCTATTACTGGTTAGGTGTGTGTGCCATCGAGCAAATGATGGCTAGTACTGGTATAGTACAGCGCCCGACTGATCAATCATGATCGTTAACGATCAATACTTATTTCCTGGTTCTACATGTACGGGGCATCACATTTTTCAAGCCAGGATGCTGCTGTGCTGAAATTATATTTTTAGCATGGTTATGCACCAAATCAGTGCTAATAATATAGTAGTAGTTAGGGACAAATTGGATTTGTCATGGTCGAGTCGTCGCTATCATGGAATAGAAGCCCGTTGGCCCTAAACATTTTTTAGGGCATGATTGGCCGTCGGCTTAGTTAGGCACCTAATACCGTCGATTTCTGTCAGTAATCAGCAGTTACATCTTATCCTAGCCTGTCCAACATGGCAAGCAGAATATTCAAACTTTCTTAGCTCCCTGACCAACGAATGCTCGTCTCTAACGCCAACTATGAAAGCCGTCAGAATTTTCCCAGTTCATATCAGCCCGTGGTTCAGATCAAAGCCGTAGGATGGTGACCAATTATCCTCGCCGGAGCAGATAATACCGAAGTTGATTTTTCTTTCTTTTGGCCTTTCCGGCGAATGATCCATACTTCCATAGACGACGGAGTTCTATCTCGTTTGTTGTTGGCAGTACTCCGGTACAATTCTCGAGTTAGCCTTCGAAGTCGGAATGAGGCTTCCCTATCCCCTCTTGGTGTTCCTCTCCATGCTCCCGTAATCAAACGGCTAAGAAACGATCACGTAGCAAAAATAATAGTTCACATAATTTTTCTTCTCACTCTTATAATCTTGTTTTGATTTTTTATTACTGTTAATAAGTTTTATTTTATATATTTTAAAATAGTAATTAATTATATTAATTAATTTGAAATTAATTACTATTTTAAAATATATAAATAAAACTTATTAACAGTAATAAAAAAATCAAAACAAGATCACAAGAGTGATAAGAAAAATTATGTAAACTGTTATTTTTGTCACATAATCATTTACCAGCCGTTTAATTAAAGAGGTACGAAGGAGAACACACAGGCAGGGACAGGAAAGCCTCGTTCTCGAAGTCGTGGGCATGCATAGTTTTGCATGTACCACACGTAGGGGCAAGCAGACACATATTTCGACAGGTGAGCCAGGAAATACGATGGATTTGACAGGTCTCGCAGTAGGCCAACTTCAGCAATTAATTCCTATAGGAAACGGGAATGAATATGAAATTGTTCAACCCCATCTAGAAGTGCATCATTGGACAGAATGAATATGAAATTGTTCATCCCGCCCCTTTCAAAAATGAAATTGCTCAACCCCATCTAGAAGTGCATCACTGGACAGGTGCAGAGACTAATACGTATTTAAGTCATGGAGGGTATGAGTTGAGAAACTTCTTGCGTCCATACTGTGGCTTACATGCGGGCCCGACCAACCAAAACACACAGAATTCATGTGGCGTTCACATGTGCGCCGTGTAGCCTTGCACCTTCCCATATTGCTTGCGCGATTGTCTTACAGCCCTTGCAAAAGTCAAAAACACAGAGATTTCGTTTTTTTTCCTTCCTAGAAGAAGATTAGTGTGGACCAGCTAAGGTCAAAACACATAACTTCGTTATTTTTTTAGGCAAACTTTGTTTTTAAAATGAGTCATAAGACTCATCTGCTCATCATGCCACAAATCATACTCCACTTTCAGTTATACACCATGTGGGAGCAACCAATTTTCCAATCGGAAAAGGCTCTCAAACTCTGTACAAGTCAATCCAGCGCGGCGACGGGCCCACGGGCCAGTGGCGCCACACCTTTGCGAACGATAAAAAAGGGCGGCCAGGATTTGATCCGTGCGGGCTCTCAATAGCAGCCGGACGGCCGAGATCCTCCCGTGCTCCACAAGCCATGTGGGCCCGTGCCACGCCCCAGCAGGCCAAACTGGACGGTACCTACGAGGCTTCCAAAGTTGACGGGAGCCACGCTACCGGATTATTTGTATTGTCTCCTACTAATGAATTTTGCTGGAAACATATAAGTAAGAGTAAACAAATAGATTTTGTTTTCTGCTGATGATACATCAGTGACTCTCTATCTTTATCTCTGAAGTGAGACGTAATGAAAGGAGCGAAGAAGCCGAATATTCGTATTGATTTTTTAAATAGAAGTTAAAGTAGAAACCAATACGGGGATGACGTGGATGCTGCCACGGCATGCGTGCTTGCTGTACGCGGAGGTCCGGCCGAGGCCGGGGCCGGGCGCCATGTGTCGCGGACGCGCACGGCCGGGCACTTTCACCGTGCGACGGCGTGCTGAGACGGTCGACGCGACGACGTGCAAGACTACTCTCTACCGCCGTCGTGTGTCAAAATTTTGATCTCCACTTGTATGGTGGCATGCATTAACGTCCCGTGTATTACGGAGGGGTGGGCTGTCGGGTTTCAATGGGATTTTCTTTCCAATTTCCATGCCATGGTTTACCGGACGTTGGACCGGTCGATCATTAGGCTAACCTGTGTCTAGGGGGGGCTTGGACGCTCATGGGTTTGCAAAAGGAGACAACTTAGAATTTTAGCGGCTCTAATTGTTTGATCTAGATTTGTTCCTTAAGCCATCATATGAATTCATGATTTAGGATCCGTGCAGTCTCTTTTACGTACAATGGACCTTCTTTATAACTGGACTAGTTATATAGTGTGCTCGTACACAGGCACACAACAGTAATCGCAATTTTGCGGGCTTAATTTGTGGCTTTGGTGTACTTCAGGATTCAATCACGTGTAGACCTAGTCCCGCAGCTTGGTTCGTTAGTCCGGCAGCCAATAGTTTAACGGGTTTGACTCGATCTAATTAATCTTGGAGCCCACATGATTCTAATAGATCCTTCCTCGATCATATCCTCCTTGGTTGGTCAATTTTGGACAACTAAACAGGGGAAGATGAATGCTAAAACCTCCTTTCAGTCAACACGCCTGGGCTTCACGGGCAAGAAATCTCATCTATACTTAACCGGAAAAAACCTAGCCTCTCCAAAATAGTGATCAAAATTCGTTCAGTCCAAGACATTAATATCATCGAATTTCTTCATGGTCAAACTGTTATTTTTTGGGGGCCAGTTTCTTTGCCCTTTTTCCTGAGAAAAAGATACTAGAACGGTAAAACCGTAGAATTGATCCAACCAGGTTCGGCAGGAAATGGGGGAAATGAAATGGAAAAAGAAATAGCACCTTTGTCCTCTCCTGCTAGCTCCTACGAGTACTCTTCCTTTCTTCAGACGACACATCAAATCCAAGCATAAAATACTTCTTGTAATGATTTCTTTTTGCTAGTCAAGTTACTGTGCGAGGATATGGCGTGGTCAGTTCATGCGGTCGTCCATCCATCCATCCATCCATCTATCCATATACTGCGACGAGCTCTGAATATTTAGGACAATGCCTCCAGTTCGACAGCTTTTCAGGAATTCAAGTCCCCACAGTGCACGTCCATTTCCTGGCAAGCGGCTCTGTGCACAATTGATGCTGTGTTAAAGTAGTGTAGGAATTAACATGTTTCAGTTTGTTAATCTCCTGTTATTCTGGTTCTTTAGCCTATATAAAAGCACAAAAAAATAGATGATTGAAAGAATGAGAAATATAGATTAAACATGAAAAATCCTTGCGAAAAAGACACGAATCTACGAAGCTGAAATTCACTATATGAGAAGATATTTATGATGAATCTCTTACTCTTCCTATGAACTACAGAGGTATATTTATAGTGATTATAAAAGACACTTTAGGTAGAGTAGCACTCCGTGTTGGAAACATAAACATACCGAATTGAATTCGGATCAGGATTTAACAATTTACACATTATGGCGAATTCATTCATGTAGCTGAAATATCATATCTTCTCGAAGTAAGCTTTCATCACCAGACCTCGTGCCTCAAAAGTCCATTGGACTAATCAATGAGTAAGACTGAATCAGTCTTCTCCATATGTTTCTCCTGTGGCATTGCATAATTATAGTGAAGAACTTATCTTATGAATTTTTTACATGCTCCACCTGGAACACATAACTCGGCAAACAATACCCATTGAAGAGTAATCTACACGTGTGACCATCACATACATCAAACCACTGACTATAAAAGTAATTGAAAACTGTTCATATAGAAGAACATCCACATGAAAGTAACTCTTATGTCGCCAATGGAGCAGAAACAATCTCTACAGTAAACCCCTCATATTGAGCTGTCACAATTAGAACGTATTGCACATGCAATACCAATATCTATGCAGGTAATTAACTCCTCCTTGCATTTTAAATCATTCATCTTGAACTCATATTTGGAGCATAACTTTCACTAATGAATAAGAAACTCTGGAAAGTATTATGTAGCTGCAATCAGTGTGTTAACGAACGGTGAATCAATTGTCTCATCAACTAAGATTGATTTTTTTAAATCTCCTCGATCAAACGTACTATAAATTATGTTAAAAACCTGCAACTCCATGTTAGACTCTATATGTATTGATATTGCCGCAGTAACCCATAGTAAAAGATAGGTCATCGAAGAAATCACCAATGATTAATTCCTCATGGATGTCGTCAATAACAGACACAATGGCCTGAATTGCAATAAACTCTACCTCCAATAAAAAACATGGAGAGTTGACGACACAATTTCTTGATGGAAGATGACAATCAACTGAGATAGAAAATCAACAGAGATGGTATAGTATGATGCCAGAGCATAGCGGCGATGGCGTATGCAATGGTGCTGGTAAACCTAGTGCTGAAATAGTCGCTGAGGTAGAACACAGGTCAATGCTTCTTATGGAATTGAGTCGTAAAAGAGAGTTGAGTTTTGGTACACTGTGTGTACGTGAAGTAATTCTGGCTTTGAGATTTTCCTGGCAGTATTCCGTGTGCACATAGTAAAAAAACTTTGGAAGCTTTTGAGTTTTGGTACACTGATGCGTACGTGAAGTAATGCTGGCTTTGAGATTTTCCCGGAAGTATTCCGTGCGCACATAGTAAAAAAAACTTTGGAAGCTTCCTTCGTGGATTGTTAAGTGCAGCGAAAAAAAAAATCCCGCAACCTCCTGTAGCCATTGTGTGGGTGCGTGTAGCAAAGCAAAGCTGAAAAAACTTTTTTCCACCGACGGGCTTCACGAACGCAGAGCAAATTGGTTCGGTCTTGCTACTTCACGGAGGCGGTCTTCTCCGCATCAGTTTTCATGCTGCTCATGGCTACAGAACAGATAGCTGTCCGTATGGAACTTTGCTTTGGACGCTGCGCACGATCTCTGATTTCTGACACACACACACGAGATGATGAGACCCGCAAATATAGTGGAATGCGTCTCTTGAGGCGAGGCGAAAGATGCTCTGATGAATACAAATTTGCAACGAACAGCAAACACATTTTTTGCCGCCTTAATGCTGCGTGATGGCCGCCTTGGTGATGCCGCTCCAGGAGTCTTATCCTGGAACATCAGCTTTGATCTTAATATGAAGTTAGGATATCACTTATTATAAAAACGTACGATAAAATAAATGATTGAAAGAACGAAAGCATGAAGGCGGAATTCACTATAAAAATAGATGTTTAAAATAATACTCTTACGTTTCCTATGGTCTATATGAGTATATTTAGTGATTACAAAAGGATTTCTTACCAGTAGATTTCAGGTAGGGTTTGTGCCTGTTGCTTTCATCCTCTTTTTTGGGCTCATAGTGCATAAAATTGATGCTACTTGTGGTAGTGGGACACTGAAATTCTAGGAGCTGCCTCACTTGAATTAGCACTGAGTGATGAATGCAATTGGTTGAGTTGATTTCCTTACTGTTTTTGTAGATGTAGAAGACTTGTGCATCTGGGCCTTGTAACCTTTCTGTTCTGTTAAACATGTTAATGACTTTCACAAAACATTTGCTTATTTAATTGCCTTCACTGGAATTCATGTGCAGGTTTGATGTACTTGGTCTTCATGAGTTTGACAGCGATCGCAAGAGGATGTCGGTTATAATTGGCTGCCCTGACAAGACTGTCAAGCTGTTTGTAAAAGGCGCAGATAGTTCCATGTTTGGAGTCATTGACAAAACATTGAATCCAGATGTTGTTCAAGCAACTGAGAAGCATCTCCATTCATATTCATCGTTAGGCCTGCGAACACTTGTTATCGGTATGCGGGAACTTAGCCAGGCAGAGTTTCAGGAGTGGCAAATGGATTATGAGAAGGCTAGCACCGCACTACTAGGAAGAGGGAACCTAATCCGTGGCGTGGCTGCCAATATTGAACGGAACCTGCGCCTACTGGGAGCCTCTGGTATTGATGACAAGCTGCAAGATGGAGTACCTGAAGCAATCGAAAAACTGAGGCAAGCAGGGATTAAGGTTTGGGTATTGACAGGTGACAAGCAAGAAACCGCCATCTCCATTGGCTATTCCTGCAAGCTTTTGACAGGGGATATGACACAGATTGTAATCAATAGTCACTCAAGAGAGTCATGTAGAAAGAGTCTTGATGATGCAATCTCCATGGTTAACAAACTTCGGTCATTATCGACAGACTCTCAAGCTAGAGTGCCCCTCGCTTTGATCATCGATGGTAACAGCCTCGTCTACATTTTTGATACAGAACGGGAGGAGAAGGTATGCAATCACACTAGTATCTGTATCATCTGAGTGAATTCTGTTATGAGTAACTCATGGAATACCAATTTTGCAGCTTTTTGAAGTCGCAATAGCTTGTGATGTTGTTCTATGTTGTCGGGTGGCTCCCCTGCAGAAGGCTGGCATTGTTGATCTAATAAAGAAGCGAACAAGTGACATGACTCTAGCTATTGGAGATGGTACAGCTTTTTTTTTTGTTTTAAACTAGTTTGGCACTTCAGCTATTTACATTGTAATTACTGGATTTTTATCAGTCTGAAAAGAAGTACATTTTCAGGTGCAAATGACGTTTCCATGATTCAAATGGCCGATGTTGGCATTGGCATCAGTGGGCAAGAGGGGAGGCAAGCTGTTATGGCCTCAGATTTTGCCATGGGGCAATTCAGTTTTTTGGTTCCCCTGTTGTTGGTTCATGGCCACTGGAACTACCAGAGAATGGGCTACATGATCCTATACAACTTTTACAGAAATGCTACTTTTGTCTTTGTGCTTTTCTGGTAAGTGCACTCCCTTTGTTACCTAGTTTGTCCAATCTGCAATAAGAGTTAAACATAAACTCCTTAACCATTGTAGGTATGTACTTTACACTGGTTTCACCCTAACAACCGCAATAACTGAGTGGAGCAGTGTGTTATATTCTGTGATATACACTGCTGTCCCGACTGTTGTTGTTGCCATTCTCGATAAGGATCTGAGTCGGAGGACATTGTTGAAGTATCCCCAACTCTATGGCCCCGGGCAGCGCGAGGAGAATTACAACCTAAGGCTGTTCATTTTTATCATGATGGACTCCATTTGGCAGAGCCTCGCAGTCTTTTTCATTCCTTACCTCGCATACAGAAAGAGTACAATTGACGGTGCCAGCCTGGGAGATCTCTTCACACTGTCTGTTGTCATTCTTGTCAACATTCACCTTGCAATGGATGTCATCAGGTGGAACTGGATCACGCATGCAACAATATGGGGCAGCATTGTTGCAACATTGATTTGCGTCATGGTCATAGACTCCATACCTATCTTGCCTGGTTTCTGGTACGCACTCATTCTTACCATTTGCTTGCATGCTTATAGGGGAAAAAAAAAACTACACGGTTGCTGATTCTGTAATTGTATGACAGGGCAATCTACAAGGTGATGGGAACTGGATTGTTTTGGGCATTGCTGCTTGCAGTAATTGTCGTTGGAATGATCCCTCATTTTGCTGCAAAGGCCATCAGGGAGCATTTCATCCCCAGTGACATTCAGATCGCGAGAGAAATGGAGAAGTCACAAGATTCTCATGATGCCACTCATCCAGAAGTTCAGATGAGTACGATGGCTCGAGCTTAGGGGTTGGGGGTCACACAGTGATCTTGTGTTCATTCTGATAGGATAGCTTTATACCTTTCTTTTGGTTCTTTTTGTTGTGTGTATATTAGGAAATTCTTTCTGCGGTGAGCAGGCTTCTTGCTGCCTCGTCAACTATCTGAAGGATAGGTTTCTTGTACCCTTGCTGTGTATCCGCCCGCCAAATTTTGTTGATTTATATGAAAAGGAAATCATACAGGAGTTAAATGCACAAATTCAGAAACTGATCGCATTGACTCCGAAGAAGCGCTAACCTACAACCCCGATGATGGTTTACTGTACAAATGCTAAGAACATCATAACTGTCATGTACTGTAATGCCTAGAGAAAGTACCGGATGCGGTGTGAGTGGACTTGGTCCAGGGGTGCTGGGTCCCACTGGTCAGTGTGGTTAAAAGAAAAGTCCTGTACTGAATTGTGTCAGCGATGGAATGAACTGAAGTCTATTCCCCTCCATTGTTCTCCCCCGTCCCCTTTCTATTTCTCTTGTATTCTTCCCCAAATTACCTCAATTACTGCTATTGATTTATGTGATTCGATCTCTCACGAGGTCGGCACATAACAAACCCTTATGATGGTTAACTGTACAAATACTAAGAAAGATCATAAGCGTTAACTGTACAAATTCAGAAACCATACAGACTTTTATGCCAGTGTTATGATAGTTGCAGACTCTCATTCAGTAGGGATTTCTTTATTGTTCCACGACAAAATCAGAAACTGATCCTATTGATCCACAACAAATTCAGAAACTGATTTTATTGATCCACAACAAGGGCTAACCCAGATGCGTTGTGATGGTCAACCGTACAACTCACTATAAGAGTTAACTGTACTACTTCAGAAATCAACAGGCTTTTGTGCCAGTGTTTTGATGGTTTCAAAGTCTCAGTAGGGCGTGAAAATTACTTCAGTTCAGTTAAAAAAAATCAATATGGCCTTTAGAGAGAAACTTGACAAATGATTGGATACATGGAAAAGGAAGGTTGGGAATTTTATCCTGTGTCGTTGTCAGGGCACAGGGGATGCAGCTGAATAATTTCACCATCTATAATATGTTGGGCACTTTGGTAATTTCCTTCAATTTCCGGTTTAAAAAAAGAAAAGGAAAACCAGATTGGGGTCCACTTGTAAGAAGAGGGAGAGATAAGGCCATCGGCCTTGACTTCATCATGCAGAGGAGATCAACCGATTCCCTTTCCTCGCCCTCCTCGGTTTTGATTGGTGCAAGAGGAGGCGGCAGCTCGGCCGCTCCGGCTCCTCCAGATCTTCTCACGCCCCTTGCACATGAGGTGCTCAAGCCGTTGGGCGATGCCGCTTCTTCCTCCTGATCCCCTGCTGCTTTTCCCCTTTAAATATAGATGAGCAAGATGGCAGAGAGCAGAGAAATTGAGAGCAAATCCACCGGTAGATCCAAAGTCTTCGAGTGGCAACTCGATTCGCCACTGGTTTGGAGGCTTTGGGGCTGGGGAGCAGTGCGCTCGTCGGGGCTTACTGTTCTTGATTTCTACTGTTCTTGTGGGCATTCTGTGATCTTGTGTGCAGCTTGCGGCTGGTTTCTGGTTTTCCAAGGGGTTGGCATCTCCTTGTGAGACTTGTGTGTGCGACAAGTTCATACTTCCTTGTTGGTTTTGTGCGGTATTACCAGCACTTCGGCTTGGGACTTGGTGTGTTCCGACTCTCCAGAGTTGAGCATTGTATCTCCGGAATCCCGTCGGTACCTTGGCACACGGCGGCGATTGGTTTTCTAGGTCTCTGCGACGTGCCTTGCCTTGACAGCCGACTTGGTGGCTTAGAGTGCCATCACGACAGTGAGTTTACTTGATGCTTTCTGATTTCAATCTTGCTTAAAGCATGTCATGCTAGTGATATATGTGTGTGTGTGTTCATATCTGAATTGCTAAGATCACTAGTGCTGGATAACTTTTTGCATGATTTCTGTGGGCTGTGAGATTGTTGTATGAAGAAGATTGGTTAAAGTGATATTAGTGTGACAATTTGTGGCCATAAATCAGACTGTGAGCCGCTCTGTTGTTTGTCGAAGTTGATTATTTACCTTCTCATATTGTTAATGGTTCTCTGTTAGAGCAATCCGCTTATGAATTAGCAATACTAGTTCTATCGGTATTTACTTCATTTAATCGCAGACCACTCTTAGCATTTGGTAAGTAATGTTAGAGATCACAGCATGTCATCAATTGGTGATCATACTGGCTCCTTGTGAATGGTATGACTGGCCTTGCGATAGTATCGGGTATTTATTATCGGTAGTTATTTTTCAAAGAGCTCTATTTTCTAGTTCGTGGTCAAGCGGTATGACCGGCCTTCATGGCAATTTGACTGGACCGAGCTGTAGTATCAGATCCTGTGTGGGTAGTACTACCGACAAAGACTATGATGGCTAGTTTTCTAGCCGCTGCGAAGAGAGCAATAGTACCGGCCATTTGCCTATGACACCATTGCATTTTCAGCTTTTTGGTTCCAACGACTAGTTTCTTTGTGTAGGGTATAAACACCCCTTTGTGGCCGATTGTGTCATTGTGATTTTATTTCTTATGCTCAATTTATATTCAAGTAATTTACATTTGTAGAATTAAATTTATGTATCACTTTAAGATTGCAAACCTTGAATAAAATTAGGTTATTGGTGTACTTAGGTGAACATAGTTGATTTATAACTTAATTATGTAAAACTGTTTTAATTTATGCTTGCGCATTATAAACTTGATTTTGACCAAAGAAAATTTTATAAACGCATATTCACCCTCCTCTAGTTTGTGACCTTACACTTATTTTGTGCCCACTGTGGGAGCATCTCCAGCATTTTGTAGGGTTTTTACATGTAGCAACCAGATGATTTGAAGCCAAGCAATTAAAGCATTTACCTTTTTGCTGTCTTGAGGAAGGTTTCTCTACTCCAATTGGTGGAGGTAGTAACTACAGGAGTTGCTCTGTCAAGTGAATGAACTGTGCTCCTCCACCACTTGTACCGATGGCACGCGATTGACTAGGCAGCATCCTCCTCATGCCCCTTAGTGATTTTGTTGCCTTGAGCACGATGCCTTAACGCCCTTGTGGCAGAGGATTCTAGGATATCTTTGGTAGGCTATCGGGGGATGACATCCTCATTACTAGTGAAACGAACTCGGCGCGGGGAGGCTAGACCCAAGGTAGCTGGGGGCTTGGAGAGTGGCTTGCTAGGGAGTGGAAACTGGAGGGAGGACGCAACAATTGCTATCTCCGGCGATTCTGGAACGAAATCACTACTGAAGAAGCGCTCAGATCTAGGGACTGTAGGTAGGCTCACCAGCTAGATCTGACCAGTGAGCGGGCACCAGGCTAGCGCTAGGGGTATAAGATTTCCAGGTGTGCACTATCCACCAGCCCACAAAGGCCAAAGCCCTCCCTGCATAAAACATTAAGTGGTGTTCGTGATCGAGCTACTAAGGCTCCGTTTGGCAGAGCTCTAATTCTAGAAAATCTGTAGATTTTCTAGAGTTGGTCATCTATAACTCTAGGAAATCTTGGATCTAGAGTTGCAGGCATGTTAAGTGCATTTACATGACTCATTTTATTTATATTATATATTAAATAAAAATATTTAAATCACTTTAATTTAGTCAACAAACTGCAGATCCAGCATAGATCTCAGAGCTAGAGCTGTGCCAAACGGGGCCTAACTAAAGTGTGCGAACGCGGGAGGCCCACGAAGTTTTGCGGTTGCCCACTAATTTCACATAACCCACTGTCCTAACTCATCTACTCCAACTATGCCTCCTTGGATGCTAGGTTCATGCTGTTCCACATGAGCCACTGAGGTCTGTGCCATTCCACATCAGGCTGAAGGATCTAGACCTGTTATTATAAGTTAATGACATGTTTTGGTAATTAATGATAGTCTAATTATGGGACTAATATTTTCATTGAGATGGATGAATAGGATGTGTCCCACGCTAACAGATGACTTGAGAAAGCATCATGCAGGTGATCGTCCTCAAGTCCAACAAAAGATGTCATGTGATAATGAATGACATCAAGGACCTGAACTTGAAGTTGATATATGTGTCATCAAGCTTCAAGAGGATGCACAAGGTAAATGTATGACTAGCTAGGGCTAAGAATGTGTTCCTAATCTTTCACCGGTCTTGCTATTTGGTTGGAAGACTGGGTTGCTAGTATAGGATGCCGTACTATTAAGAGGAGTCATGACTAGTAGTTTGAGCGTATCATGTGTTGATAAGCTCGTTTATTTGCTCTAGCTCTCTCCGTGACATGATGCTAATATTTTTGAATGTATTTTAAAAATGGTTGTAGCTCATACATAAGTTTCTTATAACATGTGACTTAAAGTTTGCGAAACGCAAATTATTGGAGTCCATGTTTTTCGCTCCTTGTGGTATGATGCTGGAGTTTTCAAATTGCACTTTGAAAATAGTTGAGACTTGAGGTTTGACCAAAAATATGTGGAAACTGATTTAAGTCCATGTTACCATTTGTGTGGTATGATTCTAAAAAGGGTTTAGGGATGTGTTCCATAACCTATTGAGAAACTCATACCAATCTTCAGTGGTTAACATTCAAATTGAAATCTTGGTGTGAAAATTCCTTAAGGAAACATGATTGTCTTGTGTTATGCCTTCTCTGGAAAACCCATCAAACTGGCTTTATACAAGTGGTTAGACCGGCCTAGAGGTCTAACCAGGCATACGCAGTTAGACTGCTGTGGCAGTCAAACCGACGTTATGGCTATGGTCTGATAGGCTTGAAGACCAATGTGATCATCTTCAATTGGTAAAGTGGTTAGACCGGCATTATAATTGCAGTTTGACCGGCCCTCGGTTAAACCGACTCACAAGTTGTGGTTTGACTGGCCCTTGGTATGACCGCTTATGTAGCGGTGTTTTTTTTCAGAGATCTGCTTTCTTGAAGAATTTAGCTAGTGGTTTGACCGGAGTTTTTGTGGTCAGATTGGACCTAGCGGTCAGACCAGTCCCTATGTGGGAGGTTTGATCGGTGGCCCAAGTAATGGCTAGTTTTATAGCTGTTGGAATGGGTGCGGTAGTACCGGTTATTTGTTGGTAGTAGTGTTGAGCCTCGGGCTGTTTGCAGCGAATTTTTTGCTCCAATGGCTATATTCCTTATGTGGGGTATATATATCTCCTTGTGGCCTGTTGGAGGATGTTGCTAGTTTCATTGTCTTCATTCCTTGAGTCTAGAGCAAGCTCTCTCCCTCACTTGTCCATGTGTTGCACTTAGTGAGTGTAGAGAGACATAAACTTGTGCATGTGTTGCGCTCGGTGGTGGACTTCGTGTCCTTGAGCTGTGATTCTTGATTGGTTCAAGCGAAGGCGTCCGACTTGTTACTCTTAGAGTTTGCTAACTCCTAAACGGCTTTGGAGGCATAGTGGTCTGGTGATCTTCTCAAGAAGGTTGTGAGAAGGCCTAGCTTGTTGTGAGTGGTGTGGTGCTCACCATCTTTGGAGTGGAGGAAGAGCAACCTTAGTGGATTGAGGTGGTTAGGCTTAATTCGTGGAGCTGGTCTAATTAGTTTAGGCTTACCTCAACTTGGATTAGGAAAAACCGGCAAGTTTTTGAACATCACAGTAAAATATCATGTGTCATTATGGTTTGCTCTTTTGTGCTCAATTTACATTCAAGTAATTTATGTTCATTGAATTACATAGAGTGCTAGCCATCCTAGGATTGTTTACCTTGACTTAGAATCATATTGTTGGCACACTTAGTTGAACTTAGACAACTTAGGTCTTTTGTACAAAACCAAATTGTTTATACTTCTGCATTGTTAAATTTGGTAGTAGCCTAAAAGAAATTTTAAAATCGGCTATTTACCCCCTCTAATTGGCTTCCTTGATCTCACACAGGTGTCGCCCACGGCATTGCGAAAAACCAACAACACCCGCGCGTTGCCTACCAGGTTGTTAGCCCTCACCAACACCGCGTGGAGGAGCGAGAGCACGAGGGCAAGGCGGGTCAACGCATGCCACGGTGATGGAGGCAAAGACCGCATCACGACGGCATGAGACAGGGAGGGCTAGTCCATCAGTTGCATCAATTTCTTGTAACCTGGCCCTATAAATGGTACATGCACCAATGGGGCTAGCAACATACACATCTGCTGCTATTAGAGTTGAAAATGATGTCGGCAAAGTCCACAACCAGATAATCCATGTCCCCCAGTCCCTACGGTGGACATGTTCACTTGCGTGTTGCTTCCCTTGGCGACACCTTGGAGGCTGTCCTACATCTAGCTGATGCTGAGGTGGATGGACGTGGACAATGGAGAAGCGCGGGCAGCTACTTGGTGGATGCCATGACAAGGCATGGAGTGAGGACGACGCTGTCGTCTGGTCGAAGAGTTAGCCACTATAGTAGGTGACCTACTATGGGCCTGTTTGGTTGTCTGCATGAGCTGATGTAGCTGCATGAGCGTGGCCAGGTTGAGTAGAGAAGGTCCTCAGCCGCATTTCTCCTCAGCCTGGCTCCAGTTGATTTTTTGCATCCGCTCGTGCAGGCTCTCACCCCGATGCAGGCAATCAAACACCATCTCCCTGCATACGCTGGTGCGAGCCACCCCGATACAGGCAACCAAACAGCCCCTATGTGAATGGGTCCAGACGTTGCACCTTCTTCTTGGCCTCACACCTGTATTAGTTTGTGTGAGTGCACCGATAGTAGCTCCTCTGCGTCTCTACGTGGAAATATTACAAATGTGGAAGCAAAATTGTGGGTGTTGCATGTCCCACGTAAATGCTTGGTGGGCGACCGCCATTGCCCGTATGAACTCATGGGGCCAGTGTGGGCAAGCAGCGGGCTGTCGCAATACGTTCCACTTACATCCTGAGCTAGCACATGCAAAGAGGAGGTGGGAGAGGGGCAGATTTGGACAAGGCATAGTTGGGTAGGGGGCGGAGACAGAGACGGAGGGAAGGGGATTGCGGAGGGGTTGGACATGGTCGCCAGAGTGGCGAGACACAAGATGCTCAGTTTTTGGTTGCGGCTTATGGCTGCAAGTTATGGCTTTTGGTTCTAATGTCGAGTGAACCGAAAGTCGATAAGCGCTTCGAAACAATGGACTATTCGTTTGTTCGAAGAAAGCATAAGGCATAAAATCTATCTTTATGGGTAAGACCCTGAAAAGACAACTTCCACATTGACCATGCATTTTTATTTTCGTTTTCAGTCACAAAATATGATAAATCATTGGCCGCAACGTTTGAAATGATCAGATTTTACTGTTAGAACTTGCAGATTCCTACTACTCGCACGAATCGACACACTTATCTTATCCAAGGATAATTGACCATACCAAGCCGACAACTACATGACTTCAAAATAAACCAGAGAAGAGCAAACGCTGCAAACTCATCAGTAAAGCTTAAGCATCTTCCGCTTCTGACTGGGGCCGCCGTTACACGGGAAAACGATGACGGGCGTGCCGTCGTGCGCCACGCCGGCTTCAGGCCCGCCGTTCGCCGCATCAAGGACGAGACCAACGATGCTCATGGTCCGGAGGACATGGAATCCCTCGCCGAGGCCGTCGCTCCGCGTCCACAGCAGCGCCACTTCCACCGAGTTCGGGCTGTGGCCGACGACTTGAAGCTGCGTACACACGATCCGTGTAACTCCCATTGTTCACTCATACACGTCAAGAATATCTCTGCGTCACGCGTTACTTCTCAAGTACGATGGAGTGAGAAACGGGCATACCGACTGTTCGCCAATAGAGTGGCTCAGAGCCTTCCCGGTCGCCCTGTTCACGAAAGCAAACGGCCCGTGCCCCTCCTTGTCAGTCACGTGTCCAGCATTCCTCAAACTTTGGATCCAGCCTAGATAAAAATGCAGCAGCATGTGAATGGCGCTGTTCTACACACTGATGATTTCTGGAGCTAAACAAGCGAAGTGAACAGCGACTGACTTGGTCCTGCTTATTTCAACTTGAGCTTCTAACTTATCTTTTATTATTTATGAATTTTGTTTTTTTTTGAACTTTTAGCTTTTTTAAACTTTTTTGTCGGTTATTTTTTCCCGTATTTGTTTGTATTATACGTGATAGGCTAACATATTTTTCTATTTTTATTTTTTTAAATTTAACTACGCTAAATAAGCTACCATCAGCTATAGTACAAAATAAACCAGCCAGTGGCAGACGCAGGAATTTTGGAATGTGTGTTCGAAATGTAAAAATATTTTACAGTACAAAACATAAAGATCTACAGTAGTAATAGTTAACATAAAGATCATTGATGAATAATATGATGCACATACTCACATTCATATACAAGCATTGCTCATTCTCATTTTCATTTTTCAACACATAACAACAATCTCAATCTCACATCATTCATCAAAAAGTCTAAAGATGCAATCTTGACAAACATGTTGGAGCAATAATTCAACAACAATAATTCAACATTTCCTCTGAAATTCAACAACAATTCAACATTTCATCTAAAGATGCAATCTTGAGACATATAAAGTCTAAACTGCCATTTTCTCTGAAATTCAACAACAATTCAACATTTCATCTAAAGTCTAAAGTCTCAACAGTCTGCGATTCATTCACCGAGGACTACATCAGTCGATTCAGTCATCATTCATCAACATTTCAACTCAACATCAGGGGCGGATTCCAGTCGTCTTTACTCTTTACACATAGTCACATACAGCAGTTAAGCAGTAGTGCTCAAGTACTCACTGGCCTAGGCCGACTGGGCGACTGGCAGAGGCGCGGTCGCGCGGAGCGGAGCTGCGGAGGGCCGGAGCGGCGAGCGGAGAGGCCGGAGGTGATGACGCGGTGTCGCGGTCGTGCCCGCCGTCGAGGTGCCGGCGGAGCGGAGGGCCGGAGTGCCGGACGGCCAGATCTGGGATCTGGCGGTGTCGCGGACGGCGGACCTCGCGGTGCCGACGCCCGGCGGAGCAGAGGGGCGGAGCGCCGGAGCGGGGCGGCAGAGCGGAGGGGGCGAGGGGCGGAGCGGACTGGAGGGGCGGAGCGGAGGGCCAGACGCGGTCGGCGCCGCTGAGTAGGAGGGTGGATTCACTGGATTGCGTCGCCCGCTCCGCGTAGGGCAGGAAATAGGGAGTCCGGGGGTCGGCGGAAATGGGGGCCGGGGGAGCACACGCGCAGAAAATGGGCTAGGCTTCACGCGCACGCGGAGTCGTGGACACAGGCTGCAGCTCTTTCGCTCGGGCGGTCGGGCCGGCCGGCAGAACACCCATTTGCTGCGCGAAACAGTTAAAATGGCCCAATTATATATATACATATGTAATATACCCTATATATACTAGTTTTTTGTCAAAATTTTTGGGTGTTTAGCTAAACACCCATGAACTACTGTAGATCCGCTCCTGAAACCAGCTATAGTAAAAATTCAATTATAAACCATATTTATTCAACCTAAATGAGTACAGCATAGTTCTCGTCCTTGTGGTCGGCGTGGGCGAGGAGGGCGGTGCAGTCACCAACAGTGAGGCACAGGTTCTGGTTGCTCTGGCACAAGATTCGGACGGGCGGCGCGATCTGCCAAAGCTGGTTCTTGCCGCCGTTCCACCGGAAAAGGATGAACCGCGTGCCGTCCCGCCCGCCGCCGTACCGGGGGATACCCCGGGTCGAACTTGATGGCTCGGGCCTGATCAAAGTCGTGGAACGAACACTTACATGAGGAGCAATTCTGCCACCTGTACAGAGAAACAACGGACGAAATCCGAAAGAAAACAGCTTACTGTGCAATTGTAACCAAATTAGTGCTTCAGCGCATCAGCAGTGGCTTTGTTCACGAGGGCAAACGCTGGGCGGCCTGCCTCGTCCTTGAGACCAGCACCGTACCTCACGTCCTTGTACCAGAGCTGCATTACACAGGGGCAAATTCACAATTCGTACGTGACAAGAATGCACGCGACTTGCGTCGCACGACCGAGATGAGGAAGAAATGGACGCCATTAAGCTAATGCTCTAAACGGCTTTAACTTCTGAAAATAAAAATTATTTAACATATATTAGTTTCTTAAATTTATTTTTTTTACTTTTTACTTTTATTTTTTTGCATTACTGATGATATAATAACTTTTTATTTTTATTTTTAAAAAGTTAATCCTAGTTACAGTATATTTACAACCAAATGCTAATAGTTGAAATCAGAAACCGGGGCTTTTAAGACGGTTAGAACGGGGCAAAGAAGCAACGAAAAGCCCTTGCCTGACGGTTGTCGCGTGGGCCGGGCTTAGTGAGAATGACCTCGCCGTCGACGATTGCGAGGCAATGGTCGTCGGACGCACGGAGTGGATCCTGAACGTGTAAGCCAGGCCCGTCCAATCCAATGTTGTGGGGCGCCCACGATTAGGAAGAAATTAAGCTTCGGGCCCGAGTCGCGCTTTCTGTACTCCCTTGAAGCTTGAACGGTGGCTAGCCATGGCATGTCGTTCAAACTTCTGGAATAAACTCGCAACGGCTCATTCTCCCAAGGCATGTCGTTCAAGTTAACCATCCTCGTCCTTCAATGC